>JAGFMF010011810.1:953209-1006752 GCA_019455555.1 Galemys pyrenaicus
CCATGTGGGTCACCTTCCTGGCCGGCGGCAGGGATCGAACTCGTGCTGCAGTGGCTGCAGTTTGCTTCATAGTGCGTTGCTTAACCCACTGCGCCACCAGGGAGGCCCGACATTCATTTTCAATGAAAGCTTCATCATACACAGAAATTCTGGGGTGCTTTTTTTTTTTTTTGCTAGTGTGGTATAGGGCTTGAGGGGAGGACAGTGGGTTACCAGGTTAGTAAGAACCTGGCATGGTGCAAAGCCCCAGAAAGTCAGGGGGTGGGGGGGAGGGAATGCTGTGAGAGAGAAGTGATGAAATCCCTCCAGCCCGCCACCCCTCCCGACCTTGAACTGGCGCTGCTCTCTAATGGGAGTCAGGACACAAGCACAATGAGCAAATTTCAGGTTCCAAAACAGGCACAGATCTAAGAGCCGGAAATAAACCCGAAGGAAAATCCTATAGGGAGAACTGTTTCCTGCAGCCGTGGGAGTGGGCTGGAGCTGCGGTGGAACAGGTGGCCCTACCTGGAAGTCCAGCTTGTTCCAGAGTTCCGGCGAAAGCCCTCTGTTCCCTCCTTCCCCATCACCTCACCTCATACCCAGACCACTTTATAAGGACAATCCCTGCCTGTTTCACGTGGAGAGAAGGCGCTGCAGATCTAAACGCTTTCCGAGCAGCATCTCTGGGGCTCCGGCCCACCCCTCCTTCCTGCCGCAGGAGGCTGCAGGGGTGGGCGCATGAGCTGGGAGCCTTCGGTTTTGGACTTAGCATTTGCTGGGCACTGTGGCCCTCACAACCACCAGCGCAGTGGGTGTCATCAGCCCATTCTTTGGATGAGGAAGCATAGGCCCTGAGAGGGCAGGGAAGCGGCCATGGTTGCCTAGCAGAGACAAGTGTGAAGGGACCTGTAGTCAGGGCAGGAGGCAGAGGTAGCAGGGGCTTGGAGGAAGGCCTGAGGGGATAGTCATG
Source organism: Galemys pyrenaicus (assembly GCA_019455555.1). NCBI lineage: Eukaryota > Metazoa > Chordata > Mammalia > Eulipotyphla > Talpidae > Galemys > Galemys pyrenaicus. The sequence goes on from JAGFMF010011810.1 coordinate 954,162, forward strand.
TGGGTGGCGCAAAGGCTGTGTGTGTGGAGGGGCCTGAGGGTGGCCTGGCCAGCGCTGTGGGGGTCAGTGAGAAAACCAGAGACGCCTGGGCTTCACAGTTACAGCTACACTGACCCTTCATCCAAGATGCCACTGAATGTGGGGGGTGGGGCCTGGGCAGGAGCGGGTGCAGGAGGATGCTGGGGACCTTTGACTAAGAAATGGGGAGAGGGACTGGTCTCATCACTTCTCATAGCAGAGGCCAGCGGGAGGCACGGCTCGCGGTCCTTTCCCTGTCTGCACACACGACCGTGCCCCATCTGTGTCACTTAGCCAGCCCGCTCCGCTGTTGTTGGGCACTTTGAGGCTGCTTTCAGGGTGCTCCTGAAGGGCAGGGCTACTTTCCATCCTGGGTACCTGCCAGGTGTTTGTTCCCTCTCTGTGGTCCAGCTTCCCAGTACAGAGCTAGCTGTTTTCCAAAGCCCCCCTCTGCCTGTGTGTGTGTGGGGGGCTGGCTGGGAGGATGAGAAGCTACAGCCAGTCACCCTAAAACTAAGGGAGGGGGCAGGGTCAAGTGACGGAGCAGAAAAGGGAGGAATGGAAGATGCTGGAAGCCAGAGTGGCAATGACGTGACAGCTGGAAACTGCTCCTCTGTACAGAGACCAGATGGCTTCCCTGGGGACCATGTGACAGTGGCAGCAATGTGGCTACTGAACACATAAAAAGCAAGTTCAATTCTCATGTCTCTTAATATCACTTATTTCTTAATATATCTTAATAACATTTTAAGGACCCCAGAGTCTGTTTTCTGCTGCCTGCCTGGTATTTCTAGCAGGTAAAGCTGGTTATGGCCTTGACTCAGGGATCTTCACAGAGTTGATAGGGGACTTCCAGGCCTGATCTCCAAGCCTTTCTTGATTAATTGATCTACCTGCCCCTGCCCCAGCCTCATCCAGATCACACCTGCCCCCTAACTGCTGATTTGCTCTCCAATATGACTTGGAGTTTCCCTACATATATTCCCTTCCACCCCAAATGACGAGCTCCCTGAGGACAAAGGTACATCTGACACGCTATACCTCCCCTCACCCCTACCAGGGGTATCTCTGGCAGGGTGCTTGTACACAGAAGCTACTCAATAAATGGGGAGGAGGTATTTGTGAATGAAGCTTCACTCCTCTCAGGAAATCTGGCTGTGGAAGAATACTGGGCACTGGGCTGATATCTTAAGGCAAAGTTTCCCATGTGGAACTTCCCTGAGTAGGTGATATGTGCTTGTGCAGTGTTCCCCCATTTTGGAGTCATATACAAGGTACATATATAACAATTATTCATTCAACAAACAATCAAGCAATCAATCAATCCACTAATAGGCTCTGGGAATCCAAGCTGAAACATGGCCTCTCACGTAGTCAGCGCGGGCTGCTCTCTATGTGCAGTGCTGAAGGTCCGCTGCTCAGCTCTAATGATGGGATTGCCGCCCGCCGAGGACATTTTAAGGACAGGGAGTTTTCGGGGCCTCTCTCAATCTTGTACCTTTGCAGGTAGGCCCAGCCTTGTTGCGAAGACTTCTGTTCTCTCTGTGTTTTCAGTGGGAGGAAGGATTTCCTGGAGCGTAATTCTCCCCACAACCCATGGTGTCTTGTGATCCCCACAGCACATAGATCAATTTAGGGCAGGGGATTGGTCTGGTCTTTTGCCTCCATAAACTGATTTCGTTCTAATGCCTAATGTGCAGATTGGCTGAAAGCTGGCTTAGGGGGCGGGGAGAGAGAGATGGTGAAAGACAACTTGAAAACCAACCACGCTTGGGGCTTCTGCTTCATGGTCTGTAGTGGTCCCTAGAGATGGCGTCCAGGTGAGGATGGCACTGGCAGACCTCTCCTCTGTCAATGGCACCATGTAGCAGTGACGCTCGCTCCCCAAGCTAGAGGTGCTGGCCTTTGAGAAGGATATTTGCCTTCTCCCCACTCTTTCCCATCTGTTCGAGGAGGTGAGCAGACCGGTAGGAACCTGGGCCCCTATATCCCCAGATGGGAAACACTGGCCACCTGCCGCCTCGGAACATGTGCTGCTATCTACTGTGGACTGAACATTAGTTTACCTCCCCGCGCCCCCTGCCCCCAACCTCTTCCACCCCCATCCATTCATATTTTGAAAACATAATCTCCAATGTGATGGCGCTTGGAGGTGGGGACTTTGAGAGGAAATTGGGTTAGAAGGGTTGAGTCTTCATAGGTGGGATAAGCACCCTAATAAGTGTACCCATGGGGGGACCACGTCCCTCTCTGAACCAGAAAGTGGGTCCTTACCAGACAGTGAATCTGCCAGCATGCAGATCAAGGGACTTCCCAGTCCTGAGTCACGAGAAATAAATGTTTATGGCTCAGCTACCAGACTGTGGTATTCTGTTACAGTACCCCGGAACAGGATCTTACTTGTTTCCCACTATTTGATAAGATGAGATCTGTTCTGAAGCATTTGAGGATTATTTCTTACAGCAGCTTGTAATACACTAACTTGTGTGGAGGAAGATGAGGGCTAAGGAGGGTGTCACAGAGAAGTTAAAACTTGAGCAAGTTTTGAAGAATGAGTAGAATCTGCAGTCATGGCGTCTGGGTAGGAGAGAGAGGAAGGTAGGCCAACAGAGGGGAGGGAAAGGTTGTTGAAGGTGACGGTTGACCTGTAAAATCTCTGTGTGTGAAGCAGTGAGCACCTTGGCCTTGGGAACAGGTCCAAAACCTGTCAGGAATGTTACCCTGGGTACCATGTGGGAGGCAATGCCCTCCCCTGTCCCCACCGGCTCCGAGGTCCCTTCCAGCTTCCAGAAGGAATGAGGGGAGTTTCCAGAAGGTTGCCCAGAGTATCCCACACTTTCTTCAGTATGAATTACCCACAATGACCATGTAAATTGGGTATACCGAGAAGCCACCTACAGTTCTCCATGTTGTGACCAGGCGACGTTCCAGAAATCTCTGTGTGAGCTAGTTGTTTGAAACTCAGAATGCATTTTCCCATAGAAACCAAGTTATAAATGGTGGTTGGTTTTTCAGACCAGTCCACAAATTTCTATTTAACTCATAACGTTCCTCAAACCATGCTAGCTGTACTTGGTCACCTTTTATTGGTAGATGGGTGCCTCAGTTTCCCCCCATGTGAGCTCTTACCCCCCAGGAGATCTCAGACAGTGTTCCACAAGGTACAGACACGGGTTCCTTAAGCTTCGGTTCCAGAATCACACAATGCCTCTTCTGTTCTGGTCCGTTGGACGAGGAGTATCAGGACTGGGTCTGAGGACTGGAGAAATATGCTTCACCCTGGATGAGGTGAGTGGTGAAGCCACAGTCCCAAGGAGCACGGGTACTGGAGTGGGAGGAATAAGAACCTTCAAACGACCTATCACACTTGACACACCACATACTCCATCAACCTCCTTCCTCCTCTTGTCTCCCCTCTTGCCCAGTTGTCTTCCTCTCTCCACTATATACTTACTCCTGAATATTTGAGTCAGTGAGACCCTAATCTGGGGGAATCTAAAGCAACATTCACATGGATTCTTTGAGGGCTGGGAACCAGCTCTCAGAAATGACGGCCCAAATCATGCCACAGAGGGGGCCAGCGCCAGTGTCCCCCCGGGGTGGATGCCTCTGCCTGGCCCAGGTCTGTCCCCTGGTGTGGGTGACACCCAGCAGTAGGATCTCGGCCACCTGCCTGATGCAAAGGAAGCTGCAGAGGTGAGTTTCTGGGCTCAGCCGTGGACAGGAGGAATCACAGGCTGGCAGTGCCCCTGGAGTTCCTGGGTTTCCACGTCTTTGTCTCCTTGTTCCATGTTCTGGGGGATTCTCCTCCGGTTGATTTTCTCATCCTTCTGTGCAGTGGCACATGGCTGCTCTCATATTTTTCATTTCCAAGAACTCCTTTTCGTTCTCGAAATGTTCTTTTAAAAATGACATTCTGTTCTTGGTATGTAGCATCTTTGCTTAATTATCTGGAGATATTAATGATCTTTAAAAATTTATTTTCTTCTTTCTGCAAAATCTCTGCTGTCTCTGTTGTTTGGGCTCTATATTCCTTATTAGATCTTTTGCAGGAAGTCTGGTAACCTTCGGCATCTGCTTATCATTAGTGTGTTGACGGGTGGGAGGAAGCAAAGCACAGACTGGAACTGAGCGGGTTCTCTGACTTTGGCTTCACTGAGGGGGTTCTTGGTGGGTCCTTTGTTGGGGAACCCCTAGAGTGTGTCTTTGGTTCTTTCTTTTTGGATGATCTAATGCTCAGAGTGTTCCCCTGAGATCTCCCATTTGGAGGGTAACTAGAGATCAGGTGCCAAGGCTGGAGAGCCTGGATTAGGGAGGAGAACTAGGGAGTGGGCTTGGAGTGGGGCACTGGTTAATTGCCTGGCCCCACTCTGTGCTCTAGCTTCTCCAGGCCCTCCAATTTGGTGGAGAGGAGGGCAGGTGCACAACGCCGTGGAGCGGGGGTACCTGACTGCTTCTCTACCTCCCCCTGACTCCCGCCTCCAAGGGTGCCACCGTGGTCGTCAGTTCTTGAGCCCTCTGAGACTTCTGCTGTCGAATCAGATCCTTTTTGCCTTCTCTCCCTACTCTAACGATTTGACCAGGTGAGCAGATCCTGTCAGAAGGCTCAGTCCTGCTCCCTGGACCGTCAGGGCAGCCCCACGGTTGCATCTTAAGTTTCTGCAGCTGGGAGAATGAGGCAGGTTTCCAAGGCTCAACCTCTTCAGGCCTCTCAGAGCCAGAAAGGTCTGCTGCTCCCTTTGGAGAGCTGGGAGGGAGGGAGGTGCTGGCCAGTGGGTGCTACTTTGCAGTGGGTGCACAGGCCAGGGTAAGAGGGGGTGCAGTACAGCCAGGTGTGGCCAAGCACCAGCCAGCGGCCTGGTGGGCAGCACAGTTGCCTTTTCATTCATCTGGCCAGTGCTGTGGCCGGCAGGGAGGATGACCCACTCACCAGTAGACACGTTGTTCTCTCTGGTCTGCTTTCGAACACTTGCCCTCTGAAATGTGATCATTCTTGGGGCTCTAGGACCCCCTATTCAGAATCAGGGCTGACTCCTGTTTGTCAGGTTACCTCCTCCCTGATAGTGATTTCTCCCCAGACGTTGGCAGTTCTTGCCCGGGGGGCTGCATCTGTTTCCTAGAGGGACAGTGTAATTCATGGGACACTGTTGGTACCTACCCAGCGGCCATGCTTTGTTCCTGCCTAAAGGAATACTGGCAGTGAGGCGATGTCCGGTTAACACTGGGTGGGCCGTTCTAGCAGCCCCACCCTCTGCGCTGGGACCTGAGGCTGAGCACGGCACCCAGTCTGGGCCAGTGAGCTCCGTCTGGACTGGGGTTGGTGTAGTGTGTGGCCCAATTTCTGGGACAGATGTTTGGAGAGCATCACAGAGAAGAAGCCTTTCCTAGCTTCCTTTCCACTCTGTTGTGGACGCTGTGGTGAAAGAAGATGATGCCCAAGCCAGAAGCCATCTGGCTTCCATGGGACAAAACACACAAAAATTAGGGGCCTCCCTGGTGGTGCAAGAGGTTGAGCACTGCACTGTGGAGCTTCCAAAGTCACTGCAGTGCAAGTTCGATCCCCGGCCAGGGAGGGGGACCACATGGCACAGCAGACCTCTCCTGCCTCACCTGCTGCTCCGCCAGCAGTGTATTTTGGTTGATCTGCCTGTTTTGCTCTTCACTCTGTCTCTGGTGAATCCTCTCACCACCCCCACCTGTCCCTAGCCTGTACCCCAGCTTTTGTAGGCATAAATTAATAAAATCTTTTTAAAAAAAGAAACTTAAAAAAACACACATACACACTGGGTTTGTAGAGGGAAAGGTCGAAGCGGTAGGGGACCCTGGTCATGCTGCTGAGTTCTGAACACGTCCTGCTACTTGCTAAGTCAGCAACACGTGAACTTGTGATTCAGGCCTCCATGGAAGCAGCCTGACTCCACACTCTGGGCTGTTTGCAGTGCCGGATTCTTCTGGTGCCTGGGAAGAGCTGTGTAGTCTGTTTGGGCCGCTGTAAAAAGGTGCCATGGGTTGGGTGGCTTTTAAACAATAGGAATTAATTTTCCACAGTGCTGGAGACCGGAAGCCAGGTCAGGGAGCCGGCAGAGTTGAGTTCTGGTTGTCCACTCTGGCCTCCTCCCATGGCAGAGAGCAGAGAGGGGAAGCAAGTTCTCTCACAAGCCTCTTCTGATAAGGGCTCCGCCTTCCCGGCTTCTAATCCTGGGACCTCCCAAAGGCCCCACCTCCTGAGACCATCACACTGAGAAGCAGGATTTCAACATGAATTTAGGGACACTTAGGCATTCCGCCCACAACAAAAGTTATGCCTCCCTGGAGTTGCAGACAAACTAGCAATTAATTCATTCAATATTTATTGAGTGCCTGCCTTATGCCAGGACTGATTTAGGTCCTGGATTTGAAATCCAAAACCAAACCAGAATGATGTAGGAGGATCAACCAGAAAGAGACTAAGCAGGAATTCTCCCAAGGCCACTACTGCTAGTTAATGTGCTGGCTATGGCTGGTTCTGTGCTAAGCAGTTTACATTTCAGCTTCACACCAGCCTTTTGTGGTAGGTTGTGACATTGCTCCCATTTTACAGATGAAGAACCTGAGGCTCAGATTGCTTCAAAAATGCTTCCATGGTCACAAAGCTGGTAAGCATGGGATCCCCAAGCCAAGCCTTCAGCACTTCACAGGTAGGTAGGTACTAAGTTTCCCTCTTCCAGTCATGAAAAAGAGGATGTGTTCTGGCAGAGAGAAGTAGGGGGAGGGGGTTGCATTTATTTGGTCAGTCAATGGACTAGGCAGTCAGGGAAAGAGTGAGTGAACCTAAGGAGACCCTGTCCTTGTCCTGAGGACACTCACAGCTTATTCACCAACAGACAAAGGGTCAGAAACTGATGAGATGATGGTCATGTGAACAGGGGCCTTGGAGCAGAGGAGGGTCTGGGTTAGTTTTAACCTAGGACATGGGGAAAGAGCCAGCAACTCAGCTTCACAGTGAAGGTATTTTTTTGGTGGCTTTAAAAGTTAAGTTTCAGGAAAACAGTTGGATGCTTTCTTAGAAAGTTAATCATAAAGTTACCACATGACTCAGCAATTCCACTCCTAGATATAATCCCCAAAGAACTGAAAACAGAATTCAAGCAGGTAAGTGAACCAACATTCACTGTAGTACTATACACAATAGCTAAAAGGAAGGGGGGAGCAATAAGAATACCCATCCACAGATGAGCGGATAAACAGACTGTGGTCTGCTTACACAGTGGAATACTATTCTGCCCCGAAAATAGTGAAATTCTGACACCTGCTATAACATGAATGAACGCTGAAGATGTTTTTTTGAGTGAGATAAGATAGTCATAAAAGGTCAAATATTGTATGATTCCACTTTTATGTGGCACCTTGAACAGGCAAATGCATTGAGATGGAAAATAGGTTAAAGGTTACTAGGACAAGAGCAGGGAGAATAAGCTGCTTCATGAATATAGAGTTTCTGGCAGGGGTGATGAATAAGTTCTGGAAATTGCGATGATGGTTACATAACACTGAATGTACTTCATGTTTGTGTGAATGCTCATGAGATGGTCCTCATGGACAAGTTCATGTTACATATATTTGGCTGCAATAAAACAAACCAGTGAGACTTAGATTTTTCCTTAGATTCACACCTTCCGATTGACCAGAGAAACAAAAGTGGTACCCACAGACCTGGGCTTGGCGAAGAGCACAGACACACAGAACAATAACCTGAGGCTCAGCCTCATGCTGGCGGGCACAGGAGGGCAGACCAGGGTGAGCAGGGGCCAGAGGCATCCATCTGGAAGAGGGATGAACCAGGAAAGGCAAATTCAGGTGAAGGTTCTCTTTCCGGGTCTGGGAGAGGTAGGATTTTGTCAACCATCCCTCCTGGTTCCGGAAGTCTTTGGTTCAAGACCCCCCAGACAGCCATGCTCCCTGTGGACGGTGGCTCATTTCCTTCCACATTCACTGTGAACTCTCCCCATCTGGTTTGTTTTGGAGCAGTCATTATTGGTAATCAGCCATCAATTTAGCCCTAATGATGCAAACTGAACACATTGTGGGGTGACACCTGGACCACATCTGTCTTGCAGGGGCATCCCCAGGAGGTCTGCCTGGCCTCTGACCTCTCTCCACCTCCCTCTAGGCCCCTTGGGGTAAAGGTTCCGCCTCTCCCCTAACTTTGCCTTTGCCCTCTCCCACTCCAGGACCAGACTCAAAGGTCTTTGACCTAAGTTACTGCCACTGTCCAGGGAGGTGGGGCATAGGTGGGGCATGCAGGAGAGAAGAAAGGAGGCAAAAGGCTCCAGAGGGACTTGAAGCTGTCTGGGTAAATATGCTAAGCAGAGGAAGCCTTGCATTCTGGAAGGCTGGCACATCAGAGGAGGGACTTCTGTGTAAAACCTACTTGGTCATTTACTGCTTCCCCAAGGCCACGTTTTAAGTCAGGAGCAACGCTGTAACCCAAAGAAGTGAGGGATGGTGGCATTTTAAGGTACTTTGCCACTTGGGAAGACTTGATGCCGGGATGGGGTAGGAATCTGGGGCCTCTCAAGTTAGGAATCTGGGGCCTCTCAAGTTTTACCATCAAGTAGGGCCAGAGTCTCCAAGGTGGGGCAACCAGGGTAGGTTGCTCGCCTGGGTGTGACTTTCGGGTCCCTAACTTGACAAAGTCCTGGTGCAAGTGTTTTTATTTTTTTATTTTTAAAGATTTATTTATTTATGCACACAAGAGCTGGGGTACAGGCCAGAGGTGTGTGTGGGGGGGGGTGGGTGAGAGGATCCACCAGAGACAGAGTCGGGAGCAGAACAGGCAGACTGACCGAAACACACTGCCGAGGGCAGCAGCTGGCAAGGCAGGAGAGGTCTGCTACACCATGTGGGTCCCCTCCTGGGCCGGCGGCAGGGATCGAACTCGTGCTGCAATGACTGCGGTTTGCTTCATAGTGTGTTGCTTAACCCACTGCGCCACCAGGGAGGCCCTGGTGCAAGTGTTTTTAAAGCCACTCTCTTGCTCAAGTCATTCAGTGGCTCCCTGTTTGCAATAGGGGCACATGGAGCGGTCACCATGCCAGTTGTGTGCTGTGTTCTTGACCAGTCTGCTCTGCTCAGGAACCCCCAACACTCCCCACTGCCTACCAAATAAATTCCTAGTCCCCCGTTTCTCTCTCTCCCATAAAGTAAAAATAAAACTACTCACAGTTTCCTTAACTCACCCCATGCCTTGGCTTCTCTGGGTCTCTGTGCAAGCTGTTATCACCTCTGATATACCTCAGGAGGCTGTGCATGTTTCCACTCGCCCCTGCCAGAGGAGGACACGTCTGGCTGGCCGCAGGAGGAGAGCGCAGACACCCAGCAACACACAGCCCCCCTGGGAAAGCAGAAATGCCCACAGCTGCCTCAGCGCAGACGGGACGGGCCAGCTCAGCCCCAGCCAGCCTGTGGGTCTGTGAGGAGAAATGCTTCTTGCTGTGCGTGGATCTTATAACTACTTATTATATGATATTTTTGTAGCAACAGCTAAGCCAGCCTGACTAGATATGCTCTTTTGGCATCTGAATTGCTGCAGTATTTTCTGTGCTTCTGCCAGGCTATGAGGTGATTAGGTTTGGTCGTGGGCACGGTGACCCAAAGAAACAGTCAGTGGCTTAAGCAAGATCGGAGTTTATTTCTTGATCTAACAAGGCTGTGAGGCACGAAAGCTGTCTGCAGCAGTAGAGGGCGGTGAGTTGGAGTGGTGTGGATGTTCGGCACCCATGCCAGCAGGGCAATGCCAGGGGTGAGTGGGAGTGGATATGCAGACCAAGCTCTTGGACCAGGGCTGCGTTGACCACGAGGAAGCGGCACTGTTTTGCCCAATCAGAGAAAGTATCTCTTGTGTGTCTACAGAGAAAAAGGCTGGGCGCCTGTTTTGTATTTGTTATTGAAAAATTCCAAATGTGAACTCTATATGCCAGGCTCCTCCACAGACACAGAACCAACAGGAGGCATAGATTTGGAGGACAAGACTTAGTGTGAGGAATTTCTGACGTGACTGTGGAGACTGCGGAGTTCCACCACCTGCTCTCTGCAGACTGGAGATGCAATTCAGCCCTGAGGCCAGGCCCGAGAACCAGGGGAGCCATGGCCACCGTGCTGGTGGTCTGCGGGTGGGGGGCAGGGATGTCCTAGCTGAACAGCAGATCCACCCTGCCTCCACCTTTTCCTTCTGTTTGGGATCTACTGCATCAGATAATGGGATCTATTCAAATGCTAATCTCTTCCAGAAACACCCTCACAGACACACCCAGAAATAATGTTTTTCCAGCTCTCTGGGCATCCCTTAGCCCAGTTACACTGACACAGAAAATCAACCCCCATATTCACAAAACAGAGAGTAATACAATGACGCTTCCATATCCTTCACCTAATGTAACCATTATCATCATCAGTCCAGTTCCGCCTATGTTCCTCTCCCTGGGAGAGGTAGAACTCTTCAGATATCAGCGAATACCATCTGCAAATACAAGGGTGCCATGACTGTGCAGGACCCCAATACTGTCATCCCACCCAAAAGGCAGAAATTGCTTAGTATTGTTAGTATCCAGTCAGTATTTGTATCTTCCCAATTATTTTTGTAGCTTACTGTTCTAATCACATTTCATAAAAATGTTAGTGTTGCATATGGTTGGTGTATCCCTTATGTCTCTGTGGCTTTTCCCTCCATCTCATTTCCCCCCTTAAAATATGTGTTCTGAAGAAGATGACTGATGGGTCTATAGAGTTGCTATGATCTGGATTTTACTAACTGTATCTCCCTCTTCATTTTCTCTCCTTTTTGTGCTCTGCTCCCACCCTTCTCCTCCCTTTTTTCCTCACTCTTCTCCTCCTCCCCCCTTTCTTTTTTCCTCCCTTGACTTCCAGCTCCTTCTCCTACTACATTTACTTTGGGGTCTTTGTTCATGATTTTGCTACAGTGCCTTTCCATTCTCCCATTTCTAGCTTTTCAAAATAGACTCACCCTCTGGGGTTCTTTCTAGCCTGCCAGTGCAGAACTGCATTGATTGGCGTGAGGCCGGTTCGCACAGATTTTGAAGACTGTGTCTACCTGAAGCCAACCCGGTGTAGAGAAGAACAGGAATTCTGTCATTAGTCCTGGGAAATGTTTGATGTCTACACAACTGATGAGGTAGATTTGTTTGTTGATTAAACTGCAGGGGTGGTCATCATCCAGACGTGGGCTCTAAAGACATAATTCTCAAAGGAGAACATGATATTTCATGAGGTTCCAAGAATCCTTTCTGAAGGTGTGGCTCAAAGACCAAGATGACTGGGCATTCTCCCCTGATGGTACCTTGCTTCTCCATGCTGGAGCAGGAATTATAGATTGATCTTCACCTCTCATTTTTATATTTCTTCTTAAGCCTATATGCTAAGCCTGCAAACTTGTGCTATGTAATTTGGCAGGAGACAAACATACAAAATAATAACTCCAATGAATGAAATAGTTCTACAAGTCTTTCTAGTCTCAGAAATATGAGTTACAGTACTTCTGTGGACTTCAGCTAACAAGAGGGAGGATGGGAAACAGTGATGCCAGGTAGTGGAAAAGGAAGCCAGGAGAAGCAACACAACCCAGGAGTATGGGTCCTGGTTTTAACTCAGGGATAATTGCTCATAATTCCCATGTCTGAATCTTAGTTTCCTTATTTGTAAAACCAAGAGATATGTGCCCTAATCAAGTTTTATTCTTGGGGACACTATGGTACTATGCTTCTAGAGTTCTCTGTATTATGCCATATACAGATGCCATAGCTATATTCTTCATTGAGCTGCATAATAAATCTTTCAGGTAGGTCAGCAGAATTTCTAAGTACCTCCACTAGACTTTTGGGGATAGCAGGTGTGAGGCTGAAGATGGAAAGTGTTTGTTCAAGACTTCATTAATAAGGATATTTCTCCTCTGCAATAATTCCTTCTTAGCAGGAAGTACGTGCCTGTGTGTTGATAAAATGGTGAATGTGAACATCTGTCTGTTTCTCTGATTGTGACTGAAGGGTACAGTTAGTAGGTGGATTTCCCTAGGTTTATAGCACCAGTCTATTTCTGGATGCTCGCTTTTATCAGATGGCTGCTCCATGTGGTGGTGTAATTTACATTAACTACATCAATTAAGTGACCATTGATAGTAACAGGAGGGTGGGAGGTAGGGGGCCAGGAGAGATGGACAGTAAAGGAGAAAGAACTAGTAGTTGAATAGCCAGGCATGAGTCGCTACTCAACAAGAATTCACTTACTTGGTCCTCACTTTCTTTGACCCTGTGAGGAAGGTCGCTATAATCATGTCCATTTTACAGATATTGAAACCAAGGCTGGGAGAAGTTAAATAACTTGTGCAAGCTAGTCAGAATGAGAAGCCAAACAATCTGATTTCAGAGTTTGTATCCTAACCTCTATGCTGGCAAGGTCGTAAGCCTTTGTGGACTGTCTGGTATAAAGTAAGATAAAGATTAAAAAAAAAAAAAAAAGGAATGCCCACCCTAAATTATCACACCATATATTGCTGGGAGCACTGATAATGACTTTAATCTTTTTATAAAGTAGTTTGTCGCAAGAGCCATAAAGTTTTTCCATCCTTGTGGATTTAAGAATGTCAACCCTAGAAGTTTATTCTAAGATGATAGTTTAACACAAGTAACAAGTAATAGGCATAAAAAGTTCATAGAATGACATGGAGTAATGGAAAACTGGAAGCAAACTGAATGCCCAGAATAGAGCATGAGTAAATAAAATCATAGTACATTCACTTTTTGGAATACTATGAAAACATTTACAATGGAAATTATGAAGATAGTTATGTAGAAAGATGGGAAAATGTTTCTGATAAAATGTTAAGTTTAAAAAGTAGGATACAAAATGTGTACATTATAATAACAAATCTGATCTATTTCAATTTGTCTGTCTGTCTACAAAAGTTTAGGTAGAATGGGAAAAAATCCTAGTAGTTAGAAGTCTGTTCAGCCTTTTCTTTTTAAAAAGATTTTCTAACTGAAAGGTGCATTATGTTTACTTGTCAGGTAACAAAGCAAGCAGTGAGCTGGAGACACAAGTGGTTGAAATGACCATTAAGAGGAGGGCTGGCACTCGTGGGAGGTCTCCTGGCTGCCTTGGTGCCCGATTCTCTGGGCTCAGCAGGTCTAAGGGATCAGCGTGCTTGAGTAAGAAAGAAATGTGTGCTGTGGAGTCCTGCCCCACCAGTGCCACTGGCAGCGTGCTTGCGGCAAAGTCAGGCTACAGTGTTCCCTCTGCTGTCTTTTCCTTCTTACAGTTTAGAAGTCACTTTTCTGGAGTCAACCCCAGCTGCCTTTCCTACCTCCCACCCACTGAATTAAGTGCCCCTCCTAGGAGTCCCTTTCCCCAGCACCCTATGCCGAGGCATCTGCCCCAGCAAGGTTTTCGATTATTGGTTTACATTTCTGAGACTCAACCTGTGCTGCAAGCGGTGAGATCTTAGGAAAATTTGGCTTACCTCCCTATGGCCAACACATATTCAATGATTCTACCTCCTTTTGTTCAGCTCTAAAATGGGGGCAGGTTGGGGTGAGTTAGAGCTTCCTTATTCCACATACTCTACTTTCATCTAGTTTTTTTTTTTTTTTTAAATCAGACTCATTAAGTAAAGGAGTCAGTGGGATTTAAAGACAACTCCCAGGGTAGGAACTCCGGTCTTTCTGCACATGGATGGGGTCCCCAAGCTTACTCTGACCTGAGTGTGGGCTGTGAGTGTGGTTTGAGGTTCCTGGTGGGAGTTTTCACAGCAGGTGCTCAGAGTACATGAGTGATCCTAGCGGTCCACCTGCCCCCTGGGCTGCAGGTGTCGGCTCTTTATGCAGGCCAAGCCCAGGTCACATGTGACTCGGTGTGAATGTGAGGAGCCTCTTAACCCTGATGTCTTATGTGGGACTCCCCTGTGGAGGTGGGTGTGCCTATGCACATGGTGGCGCCTGTGTCAGTGTGGCAAACTTGGCCTTGGCTCAGGGTTTTCTGGGTGTGATTGCGTCTGTACAGAATGTGTGTGCATACCTCAGGGGATGAGGGATCCAGCAAATAATTTTTGCAACTTTCTGCTCTGCAAGGGCAACAAAGCAGTGCCATAGGCAGGGAGTCCTACAGCGAACACATCTGCAGTTGTGTGTCCCCTCTGTGTTTTGGGGAAGGCGCTTTCGGCACCTGTCTTGCGTCAACTAGGTTCGTGTGTGCATGCCTGCATGGCAGTGCCGGAGTCCTGTGAGCCGCCGCTCGCTGGCTTTCCAGCTTCGCTTGTGCCCGCAGTCAGGCTCTGCACGTGCGCCCGCCTCCATGCTCACGTCCCCGAGTGACCCGTGCGCGGTGTGCAAGGACCTCCGGGTCGTGTGCACTTGGTGCGCTCGTGCCTGCCTCTCCGCACGCACGGACGCCCCTCCACGTGTCCGGGCGCACGTCTCTGTGTGCACGCTCCGTGTGCACGCCGTCCGTGGCTGTGTGCAGGGCGCTCAACGCGCGCGCGCGCTCGGGCCTGCGGGCGGCCGGGGACACGCGCTGGGCCGAACGCGCCCCCCCTCCCGCGCCCTGCCGCGGGCCACCGCCATTGGTCTCCCGCTCCCTCGCAGCCGTCACCCTCCCTCCCCCCGCTACCCGCGCGCCCGCGGTCCCCGCTGTCCCCCGCGGTTCCGGCGAGGCCGCGCCGCGCAGCGCTCCGCTCCCATTGGCTGCGCGCGCCTTTGTGTGGCGGCAGCTGCGGCCCCAGCGCCTTTGAATGTCGAGAGGGGCCGGGAAGGGAGCCTTTCCATGGGCCATCTGTCTCCCCGCCAGCCGCCGCCCCGCCGCCGCCCGCGCCCCGCGCTCCGCCTCCCGCCCCGGCGGCTCCCGCAGCCCCGCCGCCGCCCGCGCCCGCGCCCCGGAGCCGCGCCACAAAGGGCCCGCGCGCAGCCGCCGCCGCCGCCGCCGCCGCCGCGCGAGGAGCCAGGATGGTCCTGGTCCACGTCGGCTATCTCGTGCTTCCAGTGTTTGGCTCTGTGCGAAACAGAGGTATCGCTTTTTCCTTTCGGGGTCCGCTTCGGAGCGTGGATCGCCGCAGGCACCCGGGCGGGGGCGGGCGCCGCGGGCGGCGGGGTCTCAGGGCACACCCGCGAGGATGCAGGGCGAGCGGCGACTTCTCTCCTCTCCCTTCTGGGGGACCCCCAAGCGTGGGGGTGGCCGCCCTCGTGGGAGCTTTTGTAGTGAAGTTAGGATTTGGCGAATTGGGGTCCCTCCCTCCCCTGCCCCATTTTTAATTCTTTGCGGCGGACGCGGTTCCTCCCAAATCACAGACCCTTCCCCTAATTCCTAGCCCTGTGTGATCGAAAGGAGCGAGATACGTGTGTGTCTGTATGTGTGTGTGTGTAAGCACACTTGGTTTTCTGGGATTTGCTTTTTTTTTTTTTTTTTGAGATGTGTGTTTTGTGTTATTTGTGTGCATATTTCATTTTTCGGTTACTGCTACCGACGGCTGGTTAGCTGGGATCTGGGATCTGCCCTATCCCATGCCCCAGCCCCCACCCTCTCCTGGGCACTTGCACGATTCCTGTCCCATCCTTTCTCCCTGTTAACCCTTTTTGTGTGTAGCCCTTATGCTATGGCCCTGCCTCCCCCTCCCCGCCCCCAATTGTCTTTGTATGACAGTTGCATTTATGGCTTTAAGGTGCTCGGGTGTGTGTGTGTATGAGTATGTGTGCAAGTGTGTGCGCGCCTTGGAGCCCTGGACCCGCCGGAGCGGGGTGTCTGGCCCTTGGGTGTTGTGATGTGGCTGTGTGTGAGGATGAGGTGGGAAAGTGCCCCCAAGCCAGGCCTTGCCCTGGGCAGGCATTGACAAAGCAGCAGGCCGGTGCCGGCTTTGTTTTTAACTGTGAAATATGGGGTGTGTTTGCACGTTCCCCTTCCCCACATCCCCTTTCCCTCACATTCTGCTACAACAATAGCTTGATTTCTCCCTCTTCCCTCCCCTCCACATTTCTTCCATTTTCTTTTGATCAGAAACTCCCACCTCCCAAAGCAAATCCGAGATGCATTTAGACTCATTTTTTTTTTCTTTTTTGTATTCTGCCTCTGGACTCACATTTCTCTTCTTGGAAATGTTTCTGCTATCTTCTCCCACTCCACGTCTGCTTAAATCCCTGCTGGCTAAGGCCCTCCCCCAATCACCCCTCCCTCCACACAGAATGATGTCTTCCCTTTGCCACCAGGGCTGCTCCACCAAGTCCGAGTGGGGGGTGGTGGTGGGGTCTCGGGGCCAGCGCTTTAGTGTGCCCCAGGGGCCCGATTGGGCAAGAAAATGAAAGACCAGCCCTCTTTCTTCCAGCCCGGCTGTCCCCAGCCCCACGCCTCTCCCCAGAACCTGAAAGGCAAGGGTGGCCCCTTTAGGCCTGTTTGAACCGCAGTTTTTTGTGTGATGATAGAATGATGACATTCTGCATTTATCAAATCTTTTTTTTCTTCATTGTGTAGCTCAGTGAATGGTCAACTCGCTGCTGTGTGCGCTGTGACCCTTCTGCCTCCGCATTTAGCTGTATTGTGACACCCTCTTAACCATTTCCTGTCTCCATCTGAGGAAGGCATTGCTATTTAAGCGGCAGTATCCCCTATCTCAGGCCAGCCTAGCTGTGGGGGGCGGTGGTGGAGTGGGTGTGTGAGGTGTAGGATGGGGGGTGGTGAGAGCCCTGGAAATGCCAGCCCCCAACCCCAATGCACAATTATGTTTCATTACTTGGCATTTCCTCTTAAAACGGGTGTGGAACATTACACTAGGCAGAAATTCAAAAATGATTAAGAAGGATGTTGAGCCTGAAAGTATAATTATCCTGATTAAATCATTATCATCCTCATTAATACCACCGATCTCTAAATACCATTGCAGGATGCCGTTTCCATGTTTTGAAATTCAAATTGCTCAGCTGCCTTTAAATTTTATTTTTAATACTACCCCTCCCCCCAAAAAACACCCCAACAAAACAAATTCTGCCCATCAGTCAAAGTTTACTTTCATGGCCAACACGCCCACAGGAAATTCAAGGGCTGAGTGGTGAGTCGGGCTGTGGGTAAAATTTAGCTCAATGTGATAAGAATTCTTGACCTTCCGATAGAGGATACTAATGCTTAACCCAACAAGGTCCTAAACCACAATCTTCTTGTAAAACTATTAGATAGCCTGCTAGCTTAAATCTGTTCTTTTGAGTTTCCATTGTAGTATTATAGGCTGTAGGCCATTTTCAGAATAGATGTAGAGAAATAACCATTTTTGTATCTTCATCTTGTTTAGCCGAGTACATTGCACTGTAAATCCCTGTTAAGTGGATTCCTTTTGCCTTGGCTTGGAGGCTGCAGCACCCCATTTTCCACTTCTCTGAGTGGCTATCGGCTAGCTTCCTGGCAGCACCCAGGCAGAGCCAAAGAGATTGCATTTAGTCGGAGGCAAAAAAAAAAAAAAAGATGAAATATAACTATATGACAAATCTTTGATGAAATGCCAGTTACTGCTGTTCTACAGCCCCTGAAAATTTGGTGCAGTAAGGTCCCGGGCTTAAGAGAGAGCCATGGTCACGGTGTCTTAATTGTTTAATTGTACAATGTCAAGAGCATCTTTGGACATCCGCCCTGGCCCTCAGAGCTGCCCCTTTAACAGCCGGCTCCCTTCTGTGATGCCGGCCAGACCTGCTTGAAAACTGAAACAAAACAGCAGCAATGATGAAAGAATAAGGCTCTACTTTGAGGGCCCTTCCAAAATAAAGTCCCCAGTGGCCTCCCCAGATTGCCATTTGGCCATCTGAAAAGACAGAGAAAAAAGAGAGCGAGAGAGAAGAAAAAAGGATTCCCCAGCAAAATGGTTTTCCATTAAACAGGGATAGCGTGTTCTGCTGTGCTGAATTACTTCCTGTTCTTATTTTGTGGGTAATTTTTTCTGTATCAAATATCCTTTTGGTTGTGTATCTTTTTCACCTTTTCTTGTACTAAAACTAAAGCATGATCTGTATTTTTTTACACCCCCAGTTGACAATGTACAGCGCTCGGTTAGAGATGTTACCCTGCTGAACGTACTGTGCTCGAACCCCGGGCCATCGCTCATTGTAGCTGCTTTTGTTCTGTTGCCCTCGAAGCATGGTGGGCCCAGCCTTTTTTTTTTTTTTTTTTGTATCGTGTGCATGACGACATTGTTACACACAGAATCCACTAATACTAATATACAATCTCTCAATAAAGAACTAGTTTTCCTATATTAACCTAGTGTGCTTCTTCTCTTGCTGTTTTCCCATTTATTGTCGTATCCCGCTGTTTAGATCCCCTTGCTTTTCTCTCCCTGCCCTCACCCACCCACCACTCCCACCTCCCATTGTAAGATCTGAATGAATGCTTTTTTTCAACTTTCCTTTTTTTCTTTTTTTTTTTTGGTGGTACAGATATGGTGACATTAATCTCATCCAGTCCATATCTTTTGATAGTAGACGTCTGGGGATGGGAGCGGTCGGTTGTCCTTGTCACACCAAACAACTCAGCGGTGTAGAGAGAACCCCTATCTTTGACCACCTGTGTAGCCCATAGCTTCCACCTTTCACCTTAGTTTCCAAGATACACGGGCACTCAGTTTATGAGGCTGGTGAAGAGAAGGGGATTTCACACTTAGGTTGAGAAAAGGGATACTGTTCTTAACTAGCAATCTTGTAGCATTTCAGACTTGCCTGAAAAACCCATTTTTAGTTGTGTTTTAACTTTTCCTGTTACTGTCTCATTGATTTACTGTCCTTATAAGTCATGCGGGGGGTGACATGTTATATGATCTGGAATTTTAAAGTACCCTCTTCTAGGTGCCTATTTAAATTTTTGCAATGTCAGTGTTGCATGGAGATCCTGCATAGGAAGATACGTGAAACAGAAACCAACTCCGACCACTTCATTCCAGGGCCAGCAACCTGACCCGTTACCCTAGCAAGAAGAGGTCTGTGCCCTCTGCAGGCTGCCAGCCGTTAAAGCTGATTATAGCCTAGTTCCCTAACAGCTGCCGCATCTCTGGTCCTAGTGCCTCTCTTGAGAAAGACAGCCAGATCTCTGCCAGTGTGTGTGTGTGTGTGTGTGTGTGTGTGTGAGAGAGAGAGAGAGAGAGAGAGACAGAGAGACAGAGAGACAGAGACGGGGGTAAGTCAGGACCTATGCCCATAGTGCACTGGAAGAAGAATCTTTAAACTGTATCTTTTCTCCATAATTACATTTAAGAAGCAAGTAGAGAGCGAGGTATTCCTGTATCCCCCCACCGATGGAACCCAAATTCTAACATTTGTCAATTACACGTATCAATTCAATCCAGAATAAATCTTGCCAGATGAGAAGGTTTAGACACTGAACTAATCTGTAGATTAAAAAGATTCAGAGTTCCTTCGGAGCTTCATCATTTTGGAGCCCCTCCTCCTTGGTGGGAGGCGCCTCTCCTTGACCCTCCGGGCACCTCCCGGCTCACCTCTGCCCCTCTGCCCGTGTTCTTTACCAGACCCAAGTGCTTCCTCGCCTTCTTTGTGGCTTAGCGCGACTCTCCTCTCCCCCCATGGCTGCCCTTTCTGCTCTGGCCCTTTGTTCTCGTGCTCCCTAGCCTGGGTGGGAAAGCCGAGCTGATTTACTGCGACACATGGACACACATGGGAGTTCCCAGCGGAGGCTCTTGTGTGGTTTATGCAAGAGGAGACAGGCAGGTCTTCAAGGGTTTCGTTTCTTCCCCTCCTTTTTCTTTTTCTCCCATCTTCCTCTTTTTCTTCCTTCTCCCTTTTCTCCTTCCTCCTTCTCCTATCTTCCTCCTCCTTTTATTTGGAATTTTGCGCCTAGTTTAGAAAGCAATTTAAGCCATTCCCCAACCCGACTTCAATAATAATAAAACTACACAAATCACTCAGTCCTCTCGTTTCTGTCCTAGAGTGCAAGGGCTGACTGGATTTATATTACCCAACGCTAAGATTTTGTTTGTCTAAACCTGAGCAATACTTTTTGAGGATGGGTTCATAACCTTGTAATTCCAGAGCAAGCTAGTGGGTGAACCGGAAGTCGCGTCTTAAGCATTTATCAAACACACGCCACATTTTCACCCAGATTGTGTGAATAAACCCATTCTTATGAAGGAGCCTTTCCTCTGACTGGACAATACATTCATTTCAAAGCCACTGTACTTTCCATCTACACTCTCCACCAGCTGACACATACTTGTTTTAATAACTTCTGACTCTAGGATCTTGGAATAGCCATCTGGCACATAGATACTATGCCACAGGCTTGTAACAGGAGAACACAGCTCTTGTTTATAGCACTCTTTTGACTAAGAAAGCTCTCTTGAAATTAGCATCAGATAAGTTCCACTGAGCCCACAAACCAGAAATACTCTTAGTCACTGAAGGAAAAGGCCATCAAGAATCTGGCTGCAGGTGACAGACTGGGCCACCTCTCTTCCTTTTGGAATTTGCTCACCTTCTACTCAATCCTTTGCCCATCTTTAAATAAGCTCCCTGCAGGGTCACGTTAAATCTGAGTTTAACAGTTTTCTGGCGAGGGAAACACCTGCTCCATGCTGAACACAAGTGCCCTGCGGGCCCCTTTCTGGACCAGGAGACTCACACAGGTCCTTGACTTCAGCGCAGGGTGTGCCCCTGGGTCTCTCAGTTCTACCCACCGCTGCTGCCCAAACGTGCAGGACACTCATGCTGTGCTTTCTTCTTGGATCTGAAGAACTCTTGAAAAATCCCCAGTTTAACACAGTATAAATGTGAATTAGTGTTTATTGGTTTCCAGTATGACTTAGTAAAAAATGAACCAATATATTTCCAAGGGAATCAGGGTGGCTGGGGTGTGGGAGGACTGACTTAGAAACCCAGATTTCATGGATGATTTAAGAGCTAAGAACAACCATCGCAATTGCACAGCTAAACACTCGCAGTGCCTGTTCCTTCATGTTCTCGGCCAGTCACTCATGCGCGCGTTCATTTAGTTAATGAGTACTTACTGAGCACCTACTGGGGACCAAGCCAAGCAGGGTACAAAGTCAGTGTAGGGTCTGTGTGCCTGCCCTCTTGAGCTTATGCTGAGGCCGGGAGATGAGTGCCCAGGAAATCAGGTGCTGTCTAGGATGATCTGTGCCAAGGTGCCCAAGTGACTGGGAGAACATCTTGCCCGGTGACGTAGGAAGAACTGGGGGCCATCCAGGGGCTGGGCCTCAGCCCAGTCTTGACCTGGTAGGGTGAACTTGGGCCACCACTTCAAGTTATCAATCTAGATGATGCCCTCCAGATACCTGCCTGGGAAGGTGTGTCTACACTATCCCAGGGCACCTGGCACAGGGGCCCCAGGTATGCTAGGTGGCTGCCACCCTCCCCCAAACTGTAGGAATTTACTGACCCAAGGCATCAAAAAAGTTGGGGAAGACCTGACTGAGGTGGTGGGGTTAAGATGTGCCTCAAAGGGTGGAGTGTACCCAGGAAGCCGGAGGAGAGGGAGAGTCAGGTAGGGCTGGGGAAGGAGGAGACTGGTCAAGACCTGGAGCTGTGCTGATTGGGTAAGAAAAGAAAGTATGAGGAGGGTGTGTGTGTATATTATGTATGAGTGTGTACGAGTGAGGGCATGCATGTGTGTGTGAGCTTATGTGTATATGTGTACGCGCGTTTGTGTGTGTGTATATGTGTAGGGGTGTGCGGAGTTGTGTGTATGTGACTGTGTGAGTGTGCATGCGTGTGTATAGAGGTATGTGTGCAGGCTGTTGCCTTGCACAGCTACAGGAAGCACTGGATCACTGTCGTGTCTCAGAGCGGTTCTCCCATGAGCACTACTCCAGGAACTAAGCAGCACGGGCTCTGCAGAAAGTGAGAAAGGGGTTATGGGTTAAACAACACACTATGAAGCAAAACGCAGCCACTGCAGCACGAGTTCGATCCCTGCATCTGGCCAGGGAGGGGCCCCACATGGCTCAGCAGCCCTCTCCTGTCTCCCCCGCTGCTGCCCTCAGCAGTGTGTTTCAGTCAGTCTGCCTGTTCTGCTCCCCGCTCTGTCTCTCACCACCCGCACCTCTGGCCTGTACCCCAGTGCTCGTATACATAATAAATAAATCTTACAGAAAAAAAGTGAGAGAAAGGCCCGGGAGAGATTTTGGAGGCAGTTTCTGAGGCCCCAGCAGAGTTTGGACTTGCCTCTGCCACTGGGAGCTCCGCGGGGAGCGTGGCTTCAACAGCTGCTCCAGAGGCAGCGGTGGCAGGGAGCCACTCTGGGGTAAGGGCTGGAGAGTGGGAGGAGGCTCAGGAGAGGGACTCACCATTAGGGGAAATGCAGTGTCAGGGCTGAGGGTAGCGAGGTGAGAGGAGCTGGGGGAGTGTAGGCCAGGAACACAGGCAGGGAAGACGGGAGGCGCAGCTTCTGGGAGGAAGGAGTCAGTGTGGGGCTGGGCAGGACACGAGGTGGTCAAGGGGCAGGGACAGCGACACTATCCTGCCATTCGGGGTTCCCAGTCCCTGGTGGGGTAGGACATTAGCTTTGACCATAAAGTTCCTCACGTGTACATAATACCCTCCCAGAAGACTCTCTTCCAGGCCTGAACTTCCCATGTTCACTTGTGCATCTTTAGTTCCATGGTTCATTCTCTTAGCCCCCTCTCTCACTACACTAGCTCTCCACAAGCGGGGCCCCCAGTCCTGTGAACAAGGCTTATCAAATGTTTCCCTTTTTAAAAAGAAATTTATTTATGCATAGAAGAACTGGGGTGTAGGCCAGAGTTGCAGGGGTAAAGGATTCATCAGAGACAGAGTGGGGAGCAGAACAGGCAGATTGACTGAAATACACTGCAGAGGGGAGCACGGGTGAGACAGGAGAGGTCTGCTGCACCATGTGGGTCTGCTCCCTGGCCAGGGATTGAACTCAGACCCTAGTGGTGATAGCGAGGTAGCCCTGAGACTGAACCTTGATGCCCCCAGAGGGGTCCACCAATTTTTCCCTTCTTGAGAAGAGGGACCCCCGGGGCAGGCAGCATTATTGCCTCCACTTACTGCAAAAAAGCCCATCCCTGCTTTTTGGGAGGAGGAGCTGAGGCACCCCCGCAACAACAGCAGAGTGGGGGACAGGGATGGGAAGAAGGGGTGTCATGGGACACGGGCAAGCATTGAAAGATGGGGCATAGGCTCTGTCTCAGGATGCACCCTGTCTGCAGAGAGCTAATTTCCTCAACTCAAGGCTCTTTCTCTCTGTTCACTCATTTCCTGCTCAGCAGCGCAGTCTTCTAGAGGGTGGTCACTGGGGACCAGGGAGGAATCTGAGGCCACAAGTAGTGAAAGCCTTTGTTACACTCCCTACTCTTCTGCCCCCCCACCCCAGTTTGTAATTTGCTGTCACCTTCCTGGGACTTTGGCTTGACTCCCAAGTCGTGAGCATATTTCATCCTTTCTTAGATCATCTTGATTCCTTCACTAATTATAACTATGTTATATTATAAAAGAAGCTGAACCACATTTTGCAAAGTTTAGAAAATGAACTAAAGGAAAAAAATCTCTTAGGAGTCTAACCCTCTGTGATCATGTCAGTGAAAGACCTTCCATATATATATGTATATAATGTTCTGGTAGACATGTAAACATAGCAACACACAATTTTGCATTCTGTTTTCATTTAATATTATATCACAGTATTGTTGTGTTTTGCTACATTGTTTTCACAAGCATCACTTTTAATGACTGCATACTATTCCACTTGGGTGGTGGCTCTGCCTGCAGGTGCCATGGCTTCTGATGCATTCAAACATCTCAGGGGTGCAGGGCCACCAGTGCTGGTCCACCCACTACCCCCAATGGCTACCTCTTTTGGGACATGTGGGGAAGAAGAGGTTAGTGGAATGGTTCTGACACTTGCCAAGGCTCTCTGTTTACCATCAGCACCTTCCATCAATGGGTCCAAACAAGTGGAGTGGAGGGCAGGGAAGAGAGGGCATGGGGAAGGAAGAAAATTTGGATGAACTCTTCTGAGATCTGGGTTCTGGTCTTCATACTACTACAAACTCTACTGTGATTTTTCAGCAAGTTCACTTCCTCTGCTAGGTCTCAGTTTCCCCATCAGTCAAATGGGGATGATAGGCACACTGTGTCTTCCGGAACTTGTCACATGAAGTAACATATATGAAACAGAGACAGATGCCCGCCACAGGCAACAGTAGTAATCACTGGCATGATTCTCTGCGGGGTCCTCAGACAGGTCAGGTACTGCAGTGGGAGCTGCCCTGGCTTCACGTCTTGCTCTGCCAATAACCCCGTGTGACGTGTTGGCCGAGTGACTGCTCAGCGTCTTCACTTCCTATCTGCCAAGGGAGATAATTGGCCTAATTGCCCCTTCCTGCTCTAAAAAGCTGTGATTTCCTCTGGATGAGAATAACTTGCAGTTCCATGGCCCTTTTGTCTTTCACGGGGCAGCAGCCACTCCTCTTCATCTCTCATCACATGTGTCCTTCCGCGGGCCAGGTTACTGCGATCTGGAAGGGAAGGGGAACAACCATTGCTCTGGGGCTGGGGGCTGGGAGCTCACGCTAAGGCAGTGCAGACCTGGCTCCTGGCCTGAACCTGAGTCCTGCGTCCCAGGGCTGCTGCTTCTGTTGAGCTTCTGAGCCACACGCCATTCTCCTGCGGTGTGCTGCTAGGGGTAGGGGAGACCCCTCCAGAAGCTGATGGGGTGGCCTGCCCCATCAGCCCTCAGGACCCCCGGTCCTCCCCAGCCTAGGAGAGGAAGCTCGCTGCTGACTCAGCAACAGCCTGCGTGGAGAGGGGGTGGAGGAGCTCTCTGAGGATGGGAGGAAGTGAGAATTCAGCCAGCACCTGTCTCAAGGAAGGGCAGGAAGCTTCACAACAGCTGCCGCTCCCCCTCTGGGGCTGCAAGTGGGAGGAAGGGGGGGAGGTGCTCTCGTCTTCTCCTCCCCCCAGCAGCCAGCTTGCTCAGTTCTAGCTCTCCCCGCCTTGCCAGGGACTCCATGCCACCCCTTCCCCAGTGTCAGGGGCCCCCTCTGTTCTGCCTGCCCCTTCCAGAAGCCCCCAACCTGGAACAATGACTTCTGCTCCCGAACTCTGTGGGTGCTAATGGGGTAATGTGCCTACTTCTGCCCCCCAGGCCCAGGACTGGCCTTCCTTAAGCCAAAGAGTGGCCCTTGGGGAGGACCCTCAGCCTCCATGGCATTCCTTAGAAGAGGGCCGATTTATACTGAGCAGGGATGGCAGGCCGGGCCGAGCCCACCGCTCCGGCTCTGAGGCTCCAGCTCCAAGGCATGCCGCTGCTGACTGGAGCTGAGCAATAGGGCTGGGAAGGTGAGGTCTTTAATCCCCAGCCTTAGGGGGAACCTGGGGCCCCCAGGCTGTTCCCTTTCGGTTAAGAACCCCTGCACTGTGGTCACTCCAGCCCAGTCATGAGTATGTGTGCCCAATTCCATGTTGAGAGAGGAGTGAGAGAAAAGAGGAAGCTGCACAGAGTCTCAGCCCTGGCTGAGCTGGTGCTCACCTGAACCCCTCTTCTTGGGCACCAGAGTAGGTAGGCTGTGGCTTGGGTCTCGCCTGTGGTGGACTTTTGTCCTGCAGGGCACAGGTGGAATTCAGTCCTGAAGAGGCAGCTTTGTCATGGGGCCTGGGGGAGTGCTGACCCTCAAGGCCTCCCATGCCTGGCTTCCTAGGGCTGAGGAGACAGAGGCTGCCTCAGGCAGAGGTACCTGGCAAGCAGGGCTGCCATGGAGCCAGAACTGGAGTGGGCAGGGAAGGGCAGCAGGAGGCCACAGGAGGCACAGGAGGCACTGAGGAATCCAGTCCTCTTCCCATCAGGGGGAATGGGGCTGGTGGAGGGATGAGGACGAGAGAGGTCATGTGGGGAGGGGTGAAGGGGCACTGGCCAGCCAGCCAGACCTCAGCTTGGTCCCACCTGAGCAGGTGAGCTGGGGACATGACATAGAAGGAAGAGGAGGAACCTAGATGGGTGCCTGGGTTGATGTTTCCTTCTTTCCCTTCCCGTGATGAAGGTCCCTGGTAAGTGCAAGTTCCCCTAGGAGAGCAGAGGAAGGAAGGATTAAGTAGGCCCAAGGCAGGGAGGAGACATGAGCAATGTGCTCTGTTGTCGCTTCTCAGTGCTGCTCTGGCTGCATCTGCCTTTGAGCACCCTTGTGCTGGGCCCGGCCTGCCCTTGGGCATCCTGACCAGAGGGGAGACCAGACAGGTGGTCACCAGATGGGGCAGAACCCTCCTCGTGCCACACCACAGGATAAACACAGTACTGCTTCCAGCCTTACAGTTAAATTTAGGGTAAAGAAGAGTTTAATATTAAATGAAACAAGAACCTCACATCACTGGCTGTAAATTTTGCATGCAAGTTTGAGTGAAAGCAGAACACGCATGCCACAGTTCACTTGGGCAGGGCAGGCCCCCACAACTTGGATCTTTTCATATCCCTGTTGGGCATTCCTGGGCGCCCAAGGCCTCCTCTTCACACACGGAAACCCAGGACTGGCCTGTGGCTGGAGTCGCAAGGCCTGCCCTCCAGAGCCTCGGTCAGAGTCTGTCGACTCTGAGATCCAGTGTTCTCCTTGGGTCTCGACACGAGGCCAGGCAAATCGGCACGAGCTCCAGCAGCTCCAGTGGGGGTGGTCCAGGGATGCTCTGTGCGGCAGATGACCGGGTGAGGCTGAAGAGATGTGGGGATTAGCTGGACAGAGGGACACGGGGCAGCCTTTCAGGGTGGTGGCCATATTCCTCTTCTGCTCTGAAGAGCCATGGGGAGGACTGGGAGCCAAGGTCAAGTGGGAGATCGGGGATGAGGATGAACCCCATGGACAGGGTGTGAGGGTGGCCCTCCTGCTTCCCAGCAAGCACCCGGTACTTGATGGACTCGCTTTTCTTTGTTTGCTGTGGTAAAATATACCTTGCATCCAACGTGCTGTTTTAACCATCCATAAGTGTACAATTCAGGGGCATGAAGTAAAACCCACAGTGCTGTGCAACCATCACCACTAAAGATTTCCAAAACATTTTCATTACCCAAACAGAAACTCAGGGTCCCCTTGACTTCCAGACTGGCTCCTGGACAGGGCTGCGGCTGCAGCTGCTGGGGCCCCTGGGGCACAGTGTCAGAGGCTAAACGGTGGGAACACACAGATCTGGGCAGCCGTCAGCCTTGGGTTCAGTTCCTGGTGCTGCTGCCTACTAGCTAGGTGATTTTGGAGCTTCTGAGCCTCATTCTCTTTTCTAAAAATGTGAAAACACCAGTGTCATAGGAGGTGATAGAGAAAGAGTAATGATGCCTATAAAGTAGAAGGAACAGAAAACTCTGAAACGTGCTTAGCAAAAAACGGTCGTTCCCAGGTTCTCTTACCACTTCTGAACACACATCCCTGTTTTGGCCTGGGCCGGTCTAAGGGATCTTAGGGAAGTACAAAGGGAGCAGATGGGAAAGGGCCAGGAGTGTTTCAGCTCCATCATGTAAGTGGTGACTGAGGTTCTACTTGGCTGTGGGACACCAAGGCACAGGCAGCTCACGCCCCTATGGCCTCACTGGGCAGACCTCTGAGCATCCTAGAAGTGTTTGGGTACGCACAGACCGGGGTACACAGAGGGCCGGGCCCAGCCTGCAGGCAGTGGCCAGGGATGGCACACAGACTGTGAAGAAGTCCCTGAGATCTGGAGAAGTCAGGGGCCAACTGGAGAGTCAGGACTGGAACCGTCCCCAGGAGGGAAATCTATAGCTCTGCCACCAGGGGGAGTTCTCAGGCCAGCCTGCCCCATTCCCTGCCCCATCTCCCGCAGGCCCAGGTCTGATCCAAGAGGTGAATGTTAGAGTCCTGTGGCTGTCACCCTGTCTGATTTTTCGATTTCTTTTCTGGAGCATTGGGCTCTCTCATTCATGGCCATCCCACCCATTCCGCTCTGCTTCCTCCCTGCCATCTCCCCTCTACCCTGGTCATTTCCCCTGTGATCTGTCTCTTCTCCTGCCCCTCTGCCCAGTCCGACTGCCTGAGTGCCCAATGGGTCCACGTGCTGTCTCTTGGGAGAGCCATGCAGAGCATGAGGCTGCCCAAGAGGGGTTGGAGACTCTAAACTGGGTCACCCTCTGGGGTGTTGCTTCTGCTCTCTGCTTGCCTGCAGGGTGAGTGAGCATCACATGAGCATGGGGATGTGATGCCCCCTAACCCTACCCCGGATGCCTGCACAGAGGTCAGGGCCCCGCCATTGTGTGTGGGTACCTGCTTGGGAGCTGCCACAGACAGAACCCCCTGCCTGCTCCTAGGAGGCACTGTGGATTTGGTACGGGGGACAAAGGACAGGGGCAAACTTTTCTGCCCCTCAGTGATCTCATCTGTAAAATGGGCACAACCCTAGCAGACAGCCTCTCCTCCCAGCTCCCAACAGGCTCTTGGGTCTGTTTAGATACTGAGTATCTGCCCTGAACCAGGATCCCCTCCAGCCCTGGAGATGCGAGGATAAGGACAAGAGCAATAACAAAGGCTCGTGTAGTTCTTGCTCCAAGCCAGACTCTCCCCTGATGAGACTGAACCTCATGGGCCACAGGACATGTGAACAACCGGGAAGATATGTGCTGGGGGCTCTCTCGGCCTAGAGGGCTGACATCTGAGCTAGTCTTAAGGCTGCGTGGGCTGACCACGAGAAGAGGTGGGGCAGGGTGAGCTGGCAGGAGGGTTGCAAGGGCAAAGCACCACAGAGATGCAGAGCACCACAGAGGGGGCGTGGGGAGAAGGCATGTCCTATGGGGAGCTGGACTTCGTCACTCCTTACAGTCAACATTACAGTGCTACCTGTCGGTGGGTATTGCTTGTGGCTGATGAGTTCTTGTGAAGAGCGAAGTGTACACAGTCTGCGCAGAGCTATTGTCTGGTATGAGCTGAGGACTGAGGACAAGGCCTGGGTATTGTCCTTGAAGACCTAGAAAACAACAGACCGCCAAGAAGAAATGAATGAAAATAATAATCATCATCATCCCTACTGCTAGGAGGGCTTGGAGGTGTGTTCACAGGAGGGGGAAGTGAGGAGGGGTGTGGAGTTGGGGAGACCCTGGTGACTTGGAGGTAGACTGACCCTTGGGTAGCATTTCCCACACTGTCCAGCCAAATCCTGGGACCTTTTGAACTGTTAAAATTCATTTCTATAAGAGAGTTAAAGTTGAAACAACATTTATCAGAGAGCAACTTGGAAAATGCCCCTGACTTGGGGATGCCCAGTGCATATGACCACATTAAAGGCTCTGATAAGTCCTGCAATAAAGACAGCCCTTTGGTTCGGCTTCAGTAACATTTCCCCAAGCTATTTGATCACAGAACTCTGTGTGTGTGTGTGTGAAGGCCTGGGCTATCAGGAGGACTGGGTCCCTTGACTCAACTGTCCTGGCTCAGGTACACGGAAACACTTACATCTCATGGTTTTATCCTCCTTGTTGGAATATTAATTGTATACATTCAAAGATAGGAGATAGGGCTCATGGAGATACTGATAACATCTCAGAGAAAAGGAGGAGGAAAGGTCCCATCTGGAGACATTTAAGCTAGTTTTTCTATACTACAAGCCCTTGAATTTGGAGTATGGGGCAGAATTTGGCAATGGCTGGCCTGGGAACTGGGTCATCTAGCCCAAGACTGGCCCAAAGCAATTCCATTTATTGAGGGTAAGTGTAGACTGAGAGAAAGGCCATAGCAGGTGAGACTAATTGTCCTTCTCCAGGTCCTCCTCCCGGGACTGCCATCCTTACCTACCCAAGAGAAGGTCAGTGGTGACCAGGAGGTCAGCGGTGACCAGGTTACTTACTCACTAACACCCTGTCTGGCCAGACAGGGGTGGCACTGCCAATGGCCAGGGAGCCACGGTGGCCCTGGAGGGAGGTCTTGGCCGCAGGAGGCTGGCCTTGTATCAAAGCCCAGCCCCACTCAGAACCTCCCTCCCACCCCCTGTTTTTCACTACCCCAAATTCCTCAGGGAGGGCTTTCTTCCTGTTCAGCCGTGCACCCCACGTCCCGTAACCCCCAGTTGCATTAGCCACACCACAGTGGATCCTCACAGCACTTGATGTTCACATATGGGTGCACCCCAATGCTTGCCCTGCACACATGCCCTCCCCCTGCACTCCCCACACATTTGTAGGGTGTCCACACGCGCTTGTGCTGTCAGACAAACACTCACTGACACGTATTACTGTCTGTGTAGCTCAGAATGTGCAGTAACGTGCACCCCATTCACAGATGCAAACAATGCACGTGACCACTTACTGCTCGTTATACCCCAGGACCCTGCACATGTCTACTCGCAAAATGCAAGCTGAAATGTGTCCAGATGTGATCCCCTTGGCCCTCTTTTCTTTATACCTGTGTCACCTGTGCCCCCATAAGCTCTGCCCCTTCACCGAGCTCACACAGTTACTATTTCTACAAGGGGATGGAGGCCTCGAACAGACACAGCCCTGAGGCTTGAGCTTGTCCAGATGGCCCAGCCAGGACTGCCGAGTGAAGGGGTCAGGCTGCTGTGGAGCCTGGGTCTATGGCACTCGGTCGTGACCATGCTCAGGGCCCTGTGGAGACCCAGAAGGGACTGGTGTGTGCACGAGTGAGGGAGGGACAGCTCACTTGCCATAGTCTGCAGTCAAGCTGCCCCTGATGGACACAAGCATCACAGAACCCATTTTGGGTGCTGTGTGGCCAGGAGGGCTTCGTGGAGGAGGTGGGTCAGGAACTGAGGTTGAAGGGTGAGGTCCTGGTCAGGAGGACCGAGTGAGGGGAAGGCGCTGGGTGGGGAGGCAATGTGAGGGTTGTGGGAGGAGCACATGTGTCTGCTTCCCCCTGCCTCTCTCTCCACGAGCCTGAGAAACCCAGCAGCAATTTTGGGGACTGTTTAGGAGCAGAAGATTAAGCAGTGAGGCCAGGACGTGGCCAGCATTTTCCTTGGGCTGGGGCTCCCTCCTGGTGCCGGGCCTGGCCGTGTCTCATGCCAGGGACTCCTCGGCTCTGCCCCCGCCCGGGACGGCTGGGACTGAGACCTGCAGCTGAATGTGGCTGCTCCGGTTTATAAAGCGTCCTAACAAGCGGGGGAGCCCGGCGTGCTCCGTCTTATTTACGGCCGCTATTATTTTTCTGACATTGAGATTAATTTGACGATAGCTATTTATAAGCTCGTCTATCATCAGATGGGCCCATTACCTGGGAGGAGAAGAGGCTGGATTTAATTTGTGAACAGTGCGCTGGGTTCCCTGCTCCTGGAGTGTGTGGGAGTCACGGCCATAAATCACGGAAGGCCGCTGGCAGCACTGTGCCCAGAGCGCGCTGCGGACCGGAGTCCTGGAGGGCGGGCGGGTCTGCAGAGCCAGGGTGTGAGACAGGAGCCGCACCCCTGCTGGGAGGGAGCTGGGGCCGCTGGTCAGTCTGCAAGCTGGTGGCAGGTGGGTTTCCTCAGCCCAGCAGTCACCGCTGGGGGTGGGGCTCGTGCTGCGAGTCTGGCGTCTTCTCAGGTCTGCTCAGGGACCGAGGACAGCGGCTGAAGTGACTCCGCTCAGGTCCCCCTGCTCCAAGCTGAGACTTTTCTTCCCTAACTGTCTGAAAGAAAAGGACAGGGGAAGGGAGGAAAAGGACAGAAAACAGCATGTGACTACAGAAACCAGGTCCTGAGCAAGATGGTAGTTTGGAAAAAACTTTTCTTCCCCCCAAGTCAACCCTCCTGGCTGACACTTCCTGCCAAGCAGGACAGACAGACAGACATCGTATCCCTCAGCGATGGTGAAACTACCGGTGCTTGTTGGGAGAGGGGAGTGCAAGGCTTCTCTGTTGCACACGCCCAGGCAGACTTCTCTGAGAGGGGCATTGTCCTGGGGTTTCTGGAGCTGTCTGCAGGGCAGCCCGGCACACCTGGCAGGTCAACGGGGGAAAGGGTTATGGGGCACACAGGTGACCCCTGTCTTGCCCTGTGGAGGTGAGTGGCCCCTGGTGAGGGGGCAGTGAGGGGAGATTCCTTGCGCACGGGTGTGGGTGGGGAGAAGCACCACCTTGGTGTGCCCACTCTGAGACCCAACAGCGCGGCTGGAACACGGATCCCCTTGTAATTTATAGTCGAGCAGGAGAAATCTTTACAGGTCTCAATAGTTGATCTGAGCATCTCCTGGATCTCTGCCTAATACGTTTGGGGTTTTCCCAGAACACACACTGCTGTCAGCCATGGCAGAGGTGTGCTTCTAAGAAACGCGCACTTTCACTCTTCCCCTCTGTGATCCTGAGATGCATCTTATCGATGCCTTGTGTCCGCGTTTCATTGTCTTAAAAAGATCTTGTAGCGGTTCATGACTTACGGTGCGCTGTGCAATTGATGTCCTTGTAGAGCCGGTGAAATATGGCATTCTTTTTTTATGAGCCTAATGCATAGAGTTTTAGGGGCCACACATAAATCTGTAGCGCCCTCAGAAGCAAGCACTAGTGCCCATTCGTAACTCATAAAATCAAGATTTCTTTTTCACCACAGACACCCCCTTCATCTTGCTTTTAACATCTTGAGATCCTCATGCCTGAGGACTCAGCAGAACGAACACATCTGGGAGGATCAGAAGTCAGTGAACGGGGCGTGGGGTCCTGGACCCCTGTGATGGCAGCCAGGCTTGTCATCCTCTTTGGGGGTCTTGTGCTCGTCACCGGTCCAGTGAATGGAGCGCCCTCTTCCTGCCTCACTGTCTAGGGCTGGAGAGGATGGCAGGGCATGCTTGCGGACTGAAAGGACACATGTTTCAGAGTTAGTAGTCTGGAAAAATAATGCGAACTCCCTTAACCTTTCTTGTTTCCTCAAATCAACTGTCCAAGCCCCCTTCTGGACCCACGCGACCCTTCTGAATGCTGACCCCACTCCTGCTCCACCAGCAGCTGGTCTCCCAGGACCTGGATGTCCCTGCCTAGGGCCTCTGCTGGCCCTGCCGCCAGTGCCCGCCTCGCCTCCTGGTAGCTTCCTCTCCATCTTTCTAGCTCCGTGTGCTCAACCACCCCTCAAGCACGCCCCTCGGTCAACCCAGCTTTGCTCGCCCGTCCAAAGCCTTGCCTGGCCCCAATGTGCTGCACTAGAGCCCCAGTATAGCCTTCTCCCCGCCCCCACGTGGGGTAGCTGGTGCTGTGGATGATGATAATGATGGTGGATGCTGCAGAGGGCCTCTGAGGCGGGGGAGGCGTGCGCAGGTGATGGGGCCCCGCAGGTCCAGGGCTCCAGGGCAGGGCCTTGGCAGGATTCCTGCAGTCTTGGCCAGAGGCCAGGATGAGCTTGGCTCAGCACGGGCCCCTGGTCCAAATCTCCCCCATTCCTCCCTCCTTCTCCCCTTTATTTATTACTTAAATATTTATTAAGTGCTACTTGGTGCCAGGAACTATACAGAACGTGCAAAAGCAGTGGCACCTGCGACAAATGTAAGCAACATGGAAGACTCCCCCTCACTGAAGAGTAGACATTTCCTGTCCTACACTTCAGCCCCCTCCCGGCCCCTCCCCAGAGGCGACAATTGCTACTTTGATTAATCTTTGATTAAGCAGCAAGCGCTGCCCTGGGGAGTTTATAGTCTAGTAGAGTGTCTGGGGCTAACAGATGACCTACAGACACGTGGTCATCAAACGTGACAAGGGTGTGGAAAGGACAGGCTGTGGGGAGAGGGAACAGCAGGAATGTCTCACTTTGGTGGATGGTGCTGGAGGGCATGGTGGGGATGGAACAAGGACTTCCAACCTCTGACCCAGAATTCCTGCTGACTCTGGCGAGCCCTCGGGAGCCCTCGGTGGGGTCCCAGGACCCTCTTCACTCTTTCTTGCTTGGTGCCTGGGGCATAGAGGGGAACAAGCTCTCCTGGTGCTTGGGCGTCACCATCCAGCCGGGGAGACTGGACCTCCCCCCATCAGAGTGTACTGTTTCCTGACTAAAGTGCCACCAGCTGGTGCTCTGAAAGCACTAGATTTATCCTCTCGCAGTCGGGGGGTGGGGCTCTGCCAGGTGTCGGCAGGGTGGGCCCCCTCTCAAAGCTCTTGGGAAGGACCCTTCCCTCCCGCTTCCAGCTCCTGGTCATTGCAGGCCAGCCTTGGTGGGCCTTGGCTGCACCCGAGCCCCCATCCCTATGCTACGCCTTCTCCCGCTGTCCCCACAGGCCCTTTTACAAACACACCATTCACTGGATTGGGGCCCACGCTAATCCAGCGTGATGTTCCAGCATCTCCAAATAAGGCCACATTCACAGGGACTAGGGGCTAGGACTTCAATATATCTTTTGGGGGAGACAGAACCCACAACGAGGATGAAACATGCAGGCCCTTGGGAGGGCCAAAAGGGCTAGGAACGGGGTGCTGATCCTTGCAGGCTGGGGGGTGGGGGAGGGTGAGGCTGGGCAGGCAGGCTCGAGGAAGGGCAGGTGCTGATACTTGGGGGGATCCAGGGACATGTGAGGAGGGCAGAGCAAGAGCAAGTGACCGCGTGAAAGAGGGCAGAGGCAGGAATGCACGGAGCCACAGGGAAGACGCTCCGGGGACCTCCTCTGACGGTGTCCAGTAACGTGAGGCCACGAAGCCGTGAAACCTGCAGCGCGGCATAAAGGTACCTCCGAGGAGGCGGTGTGGCTCACAGGCACTTCCTGCCTTCCTCTGTGACCTCCCTGCTGTCTCTGTCCCGCCCTGACTGGCCTTCAGGTACAGTGGCCACAGAAAGGGGAGGGACGACTCCCAGATCTCTGCCTAGCTCCAGGGCGAGCTAGTGTGTCCCCAAGGCCCGAGCTTCTGGGCCGTAAGGAGATGCTCCAAGCACCACAAGATGCTTCCTCTCCTCTGCCCACGGCAGCTAGCTTCCTCTCCGTCCCTTCCCCTTCTCACACGCTCAGAGAGAAAGCTGTAGGTGGGATGACACCACCTAGTTCATCACCCTTCCCTGGTGCCTAGAGAAGAGTATTCAGAGCACTCGTGCAAGAAATATTCTTCAGGTGTCAAGAAAAACTAGTGGCTGAGACCCCGCTGGGAGCACATTTGGGGGCCCCAGGGCCCCAGCCCTTCTTGCCCACTGTGGTGCCAGAAGTGACGGGCACAGGTCCTGCCGCTGTCGCTGAACTGACACGGAGCTTGAGCGAGGCATGCCCCTCTCCTGGCCCTCAGCTGCCTTCTTGGTAAAGCTGATATAGTAATATGCTAGTCACTGGGTTTACATAAGAGGGGAATGTGAACAGCTAGCTGTCAAGAAGCTAGAATTATGCAATTCAATTTAGCCCCACTATCTGAGATCCTGCTTGGTAATTTGAACACTAGGCCAGACCCAGGGACTCAGGGTGGATGCGGCAGGCTGCTCCATGCCCACGGAGGCTGTGGTCTGTCTGCTGGGAAAGAAGGATCTTATGTAAAGAATCTACAAAATGAGGAACCCCACAAAGAGGGAGTGCGGGCAGCCCTGAGGAGGCACGACCTGGATTTCAGCTGGTTCAGGGGTCAGTCAGAGCCCTCCTGCAGAGGTGACACCGAAGAGGAGGCATTAGTCGGGCAAGTGGGAGAAGCGTTCTCAGCAGAGGGAAGAGCATCTTGGAGTCTGCAGCACATGATGCGTCCTGGGAACAGAGAGCAGTCTAGTGTGGTTCGAGCACGGAGCGCAAAGAGGGTGTGAGAACTGAGTCAGAGAGCCCAGTGAGATTCCATCTGAAGGACCATTGAATTAGTAAGTATTCAGTTTGGTTTAACAACTAGCTTATTCCTCTGATTTGTGTAGAAGTCTGGAGCTAGCAATCCAGGGTTGGTGTGGTGCCTCATAGTGCCAGCGACCCACGTTCCTTCTGTTTGCTATTTTGCCATTCATGGCTTCCATTTCCCAACTAACTCATGGCACAGGATGGCTGGTAAAGCTCCAGCCCTTGCATCTGTATTCCAGCAAATTCAAAGGAGAAATAGATGGGGATGCCTTTCTCAAAATAAGGCACCTCCTAGAAATTGCATATGCCATATCCATTTAGTCCTACTGGACTGACTTTAGTCTCATGGCCGCACCTAGCTTCAAGGGAAGCTGGGAAAGAGTTTTTATCCTAGAGAACTGAGGGCTAACTAGATGGAGCGGTTCAATGACTATGGAAAGAAGTCGATGGATGTCGGGAGGTATGGCCTCCACTGTACTGACCATTTGTACCTCAATGGATGAGGGCAGAAAAGCTGTGATGTACCACGAGTCCACGTGCTGGCTCATTGAGAAGCTTCCACCTGACTCCTCCACTCAGCCACCCCCCTCCACCAGCATGGTCCACTCAAGGGCTGTCCTTCTCTTCTCCATGGAACCTGCACTCTCCACTGAGGGAGCTGAGCCTGAGGGCTTCACTCCTGCTGCTAGGCTGGGAGGAGAGGGGACAGCTTATTCATCTCCCAGTCAGTGGAGCTCGGAGGGTGTTCCACAGGCAATGGAATAAATTGGCGATCAGACCACACTGGAAAAGCTGTCTTACTGTTTCTGTGGGCTAACCTGGGAACTCAGGGTTCCTAAGGAAAATGCAATTGAAATTCCAAACACCTCAGTTGCAAACAAACCCTTGAGACCCAGGTTGCATGTGTCCTTGTCTCAAAGACATTTCCATGGCAACCCCTGCTTTCCAACCTGGTCCTCCTTTTCTCTCTGTTAGGGCCAAAGCACCGGGCAAGTAGGGCCTGCGTAGGAAAGTTGTCGGAGCTGGCCTGGAGACCAGGAGATGGGGGTACTCTGGGGAGACTCCTGCCCTGTGCTCCCCAGTACATGAGGTGGGGCATGCTAGGCAGGGTCAGGCCCCAGAGGAGTCAGGCTGGTGTCTGGGCATGCATGCTCAGAGGAAGCAAAAGGCCATCCAGCCTGGGGGCCCTAGGAGCTATAAGACTCTTGGGGACACTCGGGACCGCAGGACTCTGGAGGTGGAGGCGCCAGGACACAGCTTCAGCCTCACAGCTGGGATGTTCCGTGGCTTTCAAAGTGGAGCTTCCATGACATATTGTATTTGAAGGGAGGTAGAAGCAGCTAGAGAAAGCTGAAGTCTTGAGAGGGCCCCTCAGAGAGCAGCAGGGGCAATGGGCTGGGAGAGGAGCGTGGCTTGCTGAGCCGGTGCTGCTAGTGGGCTGCAAGGCCAGTGGTGGGTGAGTCTCCTGACGCTAGTGAAGAGTTCCTCAAACTCCACCCGGGCTAGGTAACAGCTTCTGGACTGCACCAGAGGGGGGACAGAAGGAAAAGAGGAACCACCTTGTTTGTTTTCCAAAGTAGAATTTCAATTCAATCCTTTAGCTTTCCTCTTCTAAGAAAAAAAGAAAAAAATTATTAATGATCTATATTTATTATGATATAGACCACCATTTTGCATGGTCTATATCATGTAAGTATTTTTACTATACATGAATATATGTGTGTCAATATTTACTGGGCATTAGACACACCAGGTGCAATATCCAAAAGGCAGCAAGTGCAGTGAGACAGGGTCCCTCTGCCCCGTGCCCACTGGACCTCCACGGTGTCCCCCGCACCCTGCCAAGCCTTATTAGGCCCATTCCATTTGGGCCTCTGGGTCCCTGTTCATATTATTCTCAGTGTGGTTATTAAATGTACGTAGTATGGAAAGAAAGTGCAAGAGACCAGTTGGAAGGAGATGTGCCTGCCCCGTTCATTGCAGAAGTGGTGGTCTCCATCTGAAGGTCTGTCCCCTCCCCAGGGGTGGCTAGCCTCCCTTTGCCCTCTGCTGGCTCCTGGGTGATGGACATTCTGACCCTCCCTGGACCTCAGTCTCCTGCGCTAGCAAACGAGTGGGTTGGGTGAGATGCTTTCAAAGATCTCTTTAAGCTCAAATTTCTAGTATCCTATTATCTACTTCATGTCCTGTTTCCCCACTTAAAGAAATTAAGAAATAGGGCAGCATAAGATAATAGCTCACTTATGTCCCTGAAGGATTTCAAAGGCATCTGTAGACTGCAAGCAAAACGGCGCTCAAATTCATCAGAAAGTTGGCCTTTCTAAAGCACTCCCTTCCACTCAGGGCCTACTAAAAAGTGTGAGGTGCAGTGGGGAGGCCCCAGGCTCTACAACTGGGAGCAGGTCCTGGGGACAAGGGATCAGGGGGAAGTGGCTGCCCCCTCCAAGACCAGCTTTTCTCCACCAGCCCAGGAAGTGGGCCCGGCAGGCCACTGGGATGGATTCTCCATCTCCTTCAAGCTTGTCAGAAAGTTAGTTTCTATCGGCGG
The DNA here is from genome assembly GCA_019455555.1 of Galemys pyrenaicus. Classification (NCBI taxonomy): domain Eukaryota; kingdom Metazoa; phylum Chordata; class Mammalia; order Eulipotyphla; family Talpidae; genus Galemys; species Galemys pyrenaicus. The sequence continues at coordinate 992,407 of JAGFMF010011810.1, forward strand.
CCTGGGTTTCACTGACTTGGAGCCAGCTGGGCGAGTCCTGAGTCCCTTTACAACAGATTTTCATAAGACGCTCGCCTCCGAGGAGAGCTTTGAGGGTGAAGGTGTGTGAAGAGGTCCTACAGAGGTCCCTACAGGGTCTGGTATCCCCTCCTTAGCAATCCCAGAAATCCACTCTGGTCTCTTGGTGGTTCTTGTTCTGGTCTTGAAAATGCTGAAGGGCAGCAGAGGAAACCCCCTTCTGATCGCCGGTGGCGTGGCCAAGTCTCCCTCATTGAACTTGTGAAAACCTGAGAGCCTTGCTATTTACAGACACAGGTCACTGGGCCTTGGCTAACAAAATGCTGGGAACCTGCTTTGGTGAGCAAATAAGAGGATCTGTGATAACCACACTGAGTTGAATTGTACTTAAGTGCGTGTGTTCAAAGTGCTTGACAAGCTTTTCAAAAGTGGCCTCTGGTCCTTTGCTTTGAATTATGGAATCACAGCCTCATAGAGCCGAAAAGACTTCAGGAATGTGCTCACTCAACCCCTGAATTTTGTGCTGATGCAAACTGAGCCTGGAAGGGAAGCACTGCAGGATGAGAGTGGCCAAGGGCAAGCTAGACCCTCAGGCTCTTGTGTGGAGCTCAGAGAGAGAGCTCCACGCCTGCGCCAAGGGTTAGGGTTAAACAAAGGTCCGTCTCTACTGTACCAAAGCAGTACCCCACAAGGTCATGGTTTTTGCCCAACTGTTCATTGGTGTATCCTCAGTACCTGGCCCAGGGCTGACACTGAGAAGTGCTCATTGCATATAAGTTGACCAAATGGCTGGGAATTACATCACCTTCTAAAGCAGAGTAAATGTGCCTTTGTTGTGCTGTCAATCAAGGAAATCCCTCCTTCTTGGGCCTTTGACCATGATACCGAGACCACATTTTCATTAAGAGTTCAGCACTCTTATTTCTTCTACCTATTTTGGCTGCAGAGAAAGCAAAGGCCAAGCTTTATACCCCGGTAGACGAGATGGCTCTATTCTAGGTGTTAAAAATATAGAAAGAACACAGCATGGAGCCAGATCTGCTGCTGTTTGCAAAACACCTTCTTTCCAGGTGTCTGTACCTGACTTTCTTCAGGGCTCTTGATGCTTTTTTAACATGAGGAATCTCCAAATCAGGGTCCCCGATTCACCTGCCTTCCCCTGCCAGCATGCCAGTTGATGTCTACTCTGTGTGCAGCCCAGGCAAGGGCCCAGGGGAGAGGTCTTGGGGGCAGCAGGTGGGCAAGTCCTGGCCTCATCTGTGGGTCATGGGCTGGAAGAGGCGCCCGACTCTCATCGCCATCCTGGGCCGGGCTGGTCTCCCTGTCTGGCTGCTAGTTCCTCAAGGGCAGGGAACATGCCTCTGTTTCTGGTCTCCTTGAACTTCCCCAGCTGAGTTGAAGAGGTCACAGGAAACAGCAGGGGCTGCCAGTGAGGGCGCAGCCTCCAGATGCCCCACTCTGCAGCCTGAGGCCCAGTGTTCTCCCTGAACTAATTTCCTAAGGACACAAGGTCTGCTGGGATCTTTTTCACTCTCCCCCTGTACCCATGCACAAGTTTGCTTGACTCAAAAACCCAAAAACTTACCCCAGATGTGTATTGGTGAGGCCTAGCAATGCATCAAAGCAAAGCCCCCAGATACACAGAGCACACGTTCTAAGGCAACTGCAGAGGCTCACATCATGGGGTCCCCAGAGGACTCTCCATGATGCCCCCCCCTTGCACAAAGGTGAGGTGACCCCTGGAATGTGGTTTCAGATCATCCCCACCCTTCCTTGGAAGAAGCCCCCCTCCACCTTAGCCTGGATGCCTTGGTTTTAGGAGTTGCTGACACTTGCTTTGTTTCCTCTAAGGGGCCAGAAGACAGGCTGCAGGCACCGTGGGGGCTCCGTAGGTGGTTTCACAGGATGCCCTCAGCCTCCTTCGGGCAGTCAGTCCTCAAGTGCTGGTTGGGGGGTCTTGCTGAGAGCCACACTGTTGCTGGGAGTGCAGCTGCACCAGGAGGACAGGAGGACCAGGGCCAGCAGGCTCTTCCCAGCTCCTCCCCTGGCTGCAGGCTGAGGCCTCAGGCAGCTGCTGACTGACTGGCTGGGTCTCCTGGGGCTTTGGGGCGGTTCGGGTGGAAGAGAGCTCTGGCTGGGACTGAGGACAGCTTGACCCGGCTGATTCCTTCCCAGGCTCATTGGGGTCTGGTTCTCTTTTAACAAGAGAAAAGTGGGTGGACTGGGGGTTTCCGGGACTCCCCTTTTCACACCCTGTGCCTGTGAGTCTCTTACCTCCTTCCTGTTCTTTCCAGTCAACTTCTTGTCTCCTTGTTAGAGTTGCTTTTTGGAAGCGGGTCTGGTGGGCGGAGAGGGGCTTAGATGTCAGGGCCCAGGTGCCAGGCGGCCTGACTCAGGCCTGGAGTCTCCCAGGTGTGCTCTTCCTTTCCAATGTCCCAACCCACACCCTGACTCAAGGTCACATGGGATCAGCGACCCAGAAGTTCTGTTTGGGATGATTCCCGTCATTCCTTCACAAGAATGCAGGGTCTTGAGGTTGAGATCTGGCCGGGGCACCTTGTCATTCGTGCTCTTGGACAGCTCAGTTCATTTCCGGGTGTCCACATCCTCATTCAGTAGTGGGAGTGCTAGTGCTGTGCTTGGCTTTGCCTGAGTGTGCAGGGCGTGACCAGGGCAGGAATGGCCCAGACAGCAGAGCAAAAGGGGCGCTCTAAAGGAAGTTTGTGTGGGAAGTGTCATACCCTGTGAACAAACAATGGGGGGGCTTTTGAACAAAAAGTTGGGGGAGCAATACAAGTTGGGGTCTAGTCAAGAGAGAATACTTGTGATACAACCTTAAGCCCTTGGGAAGCTTAGCGGGAGAGGAGAAGGGAACAACAGCCAATGTCACCTCTTCCTGCCCAAACCAACCCTGTTCCAGGAGAGGACATCTGCTTTTACCTCCAGCCCTCAGAGGCCATAGCTCATTTCAAATTAAACCCCAGAGAACTTGGTGAGGGCCCATGGAGAGTTGCTCCCTGATTTCCTCATGGTCTTAGAAAGTGGGCATCCCTAGCAGTGCATTATGGGCGATTCCAGAAGAATTTTTTTTAAAGATTTATTTACTTATACATACAAGAGCTGGGGTATAGGCCAGAGGTGTGGGGGGTGAAAGTATCCCACCAGAGACAGAGTGTGGAACAGAACAGGCAGATTGACTGAAATACACTGCTGAGGGGAGCAGTGAGCGAGACAAGAGAGGTTTGCTCTGCCATGTGGGTTAGCTCCTGGGCTGGAGCTCAAACTTGTGCTGCAGTGGCTGCAGACAGCTTCATAGTGCTGCGCCTCAACCGCTTGTGCCATCAGGGAGCCCCCCACAAGAACTTCTTGATAGCACAACGGTTATTAAACACTTCTCACCATTGGGAGGAATAGTGGATTCTTGTAAAGCTTCTAAACTGGTGGTTTCCTTTTGAATGGCTCAAGTGTAGCTCTGCCTTGATAGCTTCCTCTACCTTTCCTATTCCTGCAATTAGGTGAATTCATTCGTTTACTCACCATTCATTTACCTAACATGCATATGGATTGTCCACTATGTATCAGGTGCTGTGCCAGGGCCAGGGGAATAAGCAGACAACAGTTCTGAAGAGTGAAAATGTAGGTCTAGCAAAAGCCTTTCTGTGTCCTACTAGAAAAAATGGATTTTCTAAAACTGGCTTAGGGCCCAGTCCTCCTGTTGGGCTTCTGGGATTCACACCAAGAGGAAATTCATCATATACTTGATTTCAAGTAAAAGGAAATAAATCATCGAAGCAAAACACTGTAGACCTTCTACAGCAAACACAACAGGAAGACACCAGGGTTGAGTGGATGAAAGGCTCCTCCCAGGCTGCCCATCTGCTAGGGGATGTGGGATCTTTTCTTACAGACACAGAGTTTTGGAGGTTTTCCAAGGGCCTTACGGGATTTAGCATCCTAGTCAACTGGTTCAAGCCTCTCCAGATGTTGGGTAGACCAGATGACCCCTGAGGTCTCCATCTGCTTTAAAACCTAACAATTCAAGAATTTAATATCTACATTCAAGTTGGAGGTGGTGGGGAACCATTGTCCATTGTAGTGACCTTGGAAAGGAAGTGGGCTCCCACTTGGGGGGAAAAGTACCTCTTTGTTTTTCATGTGTCTGTGCCAATACCTTGTGCCAACACTGTGAGGCAGGGTAGAGGTGGTTTATGAAGGGCAGAGAGGTCTGCTGGAGCCATTACTTGGTACTCATAATCAGGCAATTCATGGAAGGGTGGGCCCCTTTTATCAGGTCTTGAAATCCACCTGGCATAAGCCTCTAGCATGTGACAAGCTGTGCTTGTGTAACCTTTGGCAACACACACTACCAGATTGGCCTTGGTCTCCTCACCAGTGGCCTGTGACTTTGTGCTTCAGTCAAGATCAGACCTCAGGTTCCCTGAGTATCAGATTAGGGGTTCTTGACTTTCAGAATCTCTCCTGTGTTTTCCACAATGCAGACTGCTGGCCCTGTTCCTTGGTGTTCATTGCCACTAATCTGGAGTGGGGCAGGTATGCTTATTTTTAGCTTCCTCCTACATGGTGCTCTTATCCAGCTAGGGTGAGACCCACTACCCGAGGCCAGCGAGTCACCAGTGTGGTCCCCTCCATAGCGCCTTCACTCAGGGAGCTTGCTAAGCATGCAGATTTCTGCGTCCTTCTCCAGCTACTGATGTGGTGATTCTGTGCACACTAACTGTGGAGAAGCATTCCCTGGCCCTTCATGAGTCCTTGTGCAAGGAATCCTTTCTAGGTGAAGTTTATTAGAAGTTCACTGAGGGGGCCTTAGGAATTTCACCTCTAGAGATGTAGATTGACCTACCTGGTATTGGCTGAGGTTGACTGGGGCTGTGGGGTACTGAGCAGAATAAAACACATAGGTTAAATCATTCACTCTTTCCTCTTATGCCTCCTTTCTTGCCCCTATTCTCTGCCCACAACACCACCTTAAACCCCCAGGGCTCTCGGTGGGACAGGGTTCAGTCATGAGTAGAGGAGCAGGAAGAAGCTCATGGGTGCCCCATGGGCCAAGAGGACCCAAGTCTCCTTGGTTATGCTTGGCATAGCTCCCTGCTCCTTGAGCTTTCGGAGAAGCCAGCAGGTTCCTTTCCTGAGGCTATTCAAGTCTGTATATCTTCTCTCTTCTGGACAACACCATGGAGTCTTTTTAGTGGCATGGGGGCATGGAGTGATCACTGAGGATGACTGCCTGGTGGTGAGCGAAGAAGCGGTTGTCTGTGCATGGAGTCTAGCACAGTGGTTGGGGTCACAGCCTGGAGAGAGCATGCCTCGGTGCCACCTGCTCACTGTTCATTAGCTGGGTGACCTTGGGCGAGTCTCTTTGAGACTCCACGTCCTCGTGTTATCTACTCACGTCTGTTCAGCCGACAGGTGTTTGTCACATGCTGACTTACAATGAGCTGCACTTTGCCACAAGACATTTCTGAAAGCTGGGTTTGGAGTCCTGGATGTTAGGGGTCCCGAAGATGCAGTGGGAGCGAGGAAACCCCCAGGGTAGACCAAAGAGGCTGGTGTGTACAGAGGAGTGCACCGCTGGGTAGTGGTGGTGGGCGGTGGGTTTGCTGTCATGCCTCAGCAGCGCCAAGCTCAGGGGCACTCTGGCATCCATCAGCTGTCATGTCAGCTTCAGAGAGCACTGACCAGGGAAACAACGCAGTTTTCTGTAGCGAGCCTGGTTGGGGAGTGGAGGAGTTAGGTTGGACTGGCCTGCCAGCTTGCTGTGCACCCCCAGACAAGCTACCTCCTTTTGTCCTGCCTCTGCTGGAAGTCACAAACCTGCCATTGCCCCTCCCAGAAGCCCCATGAGGACCCAATAAAGCCATGCATGGGGCAGCCTAGACACCACCTCTGTGGCTTCGAGGGTATCGTTGGCATCTCCACCATACCCTGTGTGGGGCCACCTTATGCTCACTCCCAGCTCATCCCACATTCTCACTTGTTTGGGCCTGGAAGAGAGGGCCGCCATCTGTAGCACCTGCCCTTGTTACCATGGCAACAGGAAAGCAGTGCCTTGGGAGGGGCTGCCTGAGGGGTCCGAGGGTGCTCCTTCTGTGAGGACCCAGGTGGAGGGGAGCGAGTATTCTGGCTGCAGGAACAGAAGCTTGCATGGCCTCTGGCCAGGCTTGTGAAACCCTGCACATTTTGAGAGGGACAAAATCCATGTTTCCTTTATTCAAACCACACTGCAGTATAGTTATGTAAGGACTGCCTGGTGTCCAGAAAGCCTCCTGGGGTACAGGGAAAATGAGATTTCTCACCTCTGCACCCCTTCCAGTTCTCCTTTCTTTCCCCACAGTGTTCTAGTGGCACCAGGAGCCCTGCTGAGGGAGGGAGAGCCTCCCGCTCCAAAACAGGAAGTGTGCATTGTGCGTGCACGTGCGTGTGTGTGCGTGCACATGTGTGTGTACACGGGCGGGCTAAGAGTGTCAAAGGCAATAATAGACAGAGGGCTCCCACTCTGCATCATGCACCCCAAGCCTCCTGCCCCACTCGCTGGCCTCTGCGGGGTGTGCTCTCCAGGGCCCCCAGTGCTGGGAGCTGTCACGGCTCTTGGCCTGGAAGCAAACATTCGGCCTTCAGGGAAAGGCGTCGTCCCTAAAGGCCAGGGACAGTAACAGCGCCCCTGTCCACAGAGTCCCACGCGACCTCTCTCAGACTCATTCCTCCTTCATCCTGACAACCACGTGTGAAGGTGGCTGCCCTGCTGGTGGAGGAGGACAGTGAGACCCAGGGGGTCGAGGGAGTGCTGGGCTCCATCCAGGCCTCCTGAGCCCCAGTGGCATTCAGTGTTGTGGGGTAGCGGGACAGGCCAATTGATGCATCCTGAGGTGAAGTCACTGCCAAGGAGCCTTGGTGCTGATGGTTTCCTATTGAGAGTGACGTGGTGACAAGAGCGAGCACAGCGCTGGGGACACAGAAGTTTTAGTAAGTCCCTGCAGACACCGAAGAGGGGCTGGGCTTCCGCCACAGAAGTCCCACGGGCTCCAGAGGGCCTGCTGGGGCCCACAGAGCAGACCGCACATGCGTGTCGTCCGTGTAGCTCTTCCAGGCCCTGGACCCCACCCAGGATCTGGGGTGGGAGGGGCCGTGATCCCATCCTGCATGTGGCGAAGCTGACCTTGTGGCTCGGTGCCTGGCCGGCTGCTCGCTGGACTCCAGCCCCAGCCTGTGCCCTGGAGCGCTCCTGGCAGCTGCCTGCGCCCCAGAAGCAGATGGACAGCCGCTCCCACAAAGGGGATGTGTGGTGCCTGAGCTGCGGTTCCCATGGCAAACGAGGCCGCTCGTGTTTCTAATTACTCCCGGTGTTCCTTTCTTCCTGCAGTGTGAACACGGGCCTGGCTGGGGCTGTCTTGTCATCCTCATTCCCCCCTCCCTCCCCACCTAAGTGTCCCCATGTGGAGTCCTCTTCACAAGCAAGGGCTGGGGCCCAGGCAGCCCGCGTAAGTCACGAAGCGACTCTGGGCCAGGCAGGTGGCTTTTTCTTTCCCTGTCAACTTATTTTATTTATTAAGTTAGCTTTTATTGTGGTAAAATAGACAACATAAAATTTACCATTTTAGGTGCCTAGTTGGTGGCATTAAGTATTTCTTTGTTGTGCAACCATCACGCCCATCCATTTCCAGAACTTTTCATCTCCCCCAAGTGAATCTGTTCCTCCACTGAAACGATTCCCAGTAAACACCAACACCCCATTCCCCTTCTGACCCCTGGCACCTCCTTTCTACTTCTGTCTCTATGAGTTTGACTATTCTGGAAATCTCACGTGAGAGGAATTACATACTCTGTCTTTGGGGTCTGGCTTGTTTCGTTAGAATAATGTCCTCAGGGTCCTTTCTTGTGTACTCCTGTCAGAACTCCTTCCATGCTTTCTCTAACTTCCTAGTTTTTATACTTTAAAGGAAAGCAGTGGAATCCTCTCCCAGTTTTTTCCCTTCCCAAACAAAACCTTATCAGGAGGCTTGGTAAATAAGGTGCACAAAAGCAGAGGTGTGCTGTCTGAACTGGGAGGACTGGGGACCCCATGATCTGATCTTACTGTCCTTGGAGACTTCCCTGGAGCTCCTAAGGGCGTTGCTCCCGGGGAGCTGCACAGTTTTGGGGCGGTGCGGTGGGGAGTGTGTTAGCAATTTTGCTGAAGGAGTTTCCCTCTGCCACACTGAGGGCCTGAACTCCCTCTGTCACTGCACTTCCCTCCTGCTTCCTTGGCTTCCACCTCAGTGTCCTCCTCAGCTCTCTGGCCCCCAGCCAGGACCTTTGCCCCTTCTAACACAAGGGAAGGGCCAGGGAAGTTAAACGTGCCCTTCACCTTCTAGGCTCATCTGCGTGTATCTGGCTGAGTCTCTCCTGGGGGTTGGGTCTGCTTCCCCTTCCCTCTGTCCCCCACCCCATTCTGGTTCTGCCACCTCTCCCTCCTCCTTGGGTTGCCTCCACACAACTCTTCACCCCTCTAGCCTCATCTACATATATTGGCTCTAGACAGTCCCTTCCCTTTCATCAAAAATTGCTTGTCCTGAGTTCCAGTTCCTTAGTGCCTTGTGTTATTTGTGATATTAATAGTTTTAGCTTCAGTACTAGTTGTTGCATGAGCTTAAGTACCTTGGGGAGTTCTGCATTTGCCTGGTGACTCTAGGCTCCCGGCAGTTTTATGTGAAGGTCCAATACACGTAGAGTTTCAGACGCCATGAGAAACGAGAGGGTGTGATCATTTTTGGATGGGAGCTGCACATGGAGTAGGGGAGCTTTGGGGGTCCCCTAAATCCATCATGACTATCTTGACCCTGCCTACATTGCAGAGATGTGTACTGATCACCTTACTATGAGTAGGTCTGGGGCTAAGTGTCAGGATCAATGAAACAGGCTTAGACCCCGCCCCGGCCGCAAAATCTGTGTGATGAGGGGTAAATCATTGTTTCTTTCTCCCTTGTCTGGCAGTGGGATGGTAATATCTCCCAAGGGATCAAGCAGGTAGAGTGCTGAAAATTCTCTAAGCACGTTCACAGCAAACAGGTCCTCCTTAAGTATCCCCCTCCCCAGTCGCTGAGGGCGAGCAAACTCCTCTATGTGCTCACTGTCAGACCTTGGCTTTTAACAGAAAAATAGTTGCATGCCCTTCTAAAGTCAACCCACAAAGAGGGAGCTGACATTAGGTAGTTGTCAAGGGTCCTAAGTGTCAAGAATCTCTATGACAGAAGTGTTAGAATACCCATCTTACAGACAGGAAAACTAAGGTTCCAACATGGCCAGGACAGAATGTGTGAAAGTCACACCCTGGCTGGGGTCTGTCCAGCGCTGAGCTTTGTTCCAAGCAGGTGAAAAGGAGGAGCATAGGCATGAAGGAAAGAGATGATGCTGTCTCCCTGGGGAGATACTTTTCTCAACGGTCTTTTGAAGCTTCCCCAGTGGGACCCAACTTTCACCTGTGCTCTGGAATATTAGACCAGAATGTGAGATGATGCAAAATCATAGCCCTGTGACTTGGAAAGAGAGGCCACAATTCAGTTCATTTAAAGTTAATTCAGCACACACTGGGTAAGAATCTTCATGAACAGGGATTGGGAGAGACTCAGAGGCAAAACCCAGTCCCTGCCCTTGGGGAAGGTTCAGGCTGCTGGAAGGCGGTGGTGATACACAGATAAACACTAAGAGAAGTTTCGGTACAGTGACTGCTCCTGAACTCCAAATCAGCACACAGTTTGACAATTGGGAATATGTTTATATGAAAGATCTTGAGAAGGAATAAAATGCATCACATTTAATTACATCTTTAGTAAATAGCTTTTAATGAAAAGACTCCTGTTTCCAAAAACTGACACTGGAAATTTGAGACTTACAGTTAATGTCATCCCTCCCCTCCCGCCTTCTCACTCTCTTTCCCTCTCTTCTCCCTTCACCAAGTTATTTACTGGAATCTGCTACGTGCTAGACAGAAAATGAATAAGGAGCTTTCAGTGAGGTAAGGGAGGCAGACAAATAAAAAGCAATATCAAACCTAAAAAAGCCTAAGAAGGAAGAAACCTGTCGACACTTTGATTTTGGACTTCTGGACTCCAGAACTGCGAGAGACTTCATCTCTGTTGTTTGATGCCACACATGACAAATGTCTATTTAAAAAGACAAGACAATACCAGCATTGCTTCAAAAGGGCTGTGCGTGGAGGTGTGGCAGAATCACAGGCGGGTCCTTGGATCAGATGTGTTTATGTACTTTGGGGAATTCTGCATTTGCCTGGTAACTCTAGGCTCCAGGGGCTGAGAGCACCTGGAGGAAGCTTTCTAGGAAGAAGGCATGTTGGGGAGGTGACTAGAAAGGAGAGCAGTTTTTTGTCAGGTGAAAGGGTGGAGGCTGAGATGGGAAGTTGGAGAGAAGGGATCAGGTTGAGAGAAGCATATAAGAGGCTAGGGACTAGGTATATGGGAGGTCAGGCGTGGGTATAGTTAATTTTACATAAGGCCAGAGGCATGGAGGAGGGTATACAAAAGTTTCTCAGAAGGCTTGGCATTTGAGTGGGGTATTGTGGGTTGAATAGGAGTTTGACAAGCAAGGGTTGAGAGCAGCACTCTGGGCAAAGGGAGGGACATGAGCTGATAAATGCATAGTATATTTAGTATGATTTTCAGGTCACTAGATCTAGGGCAAGGGGTACAGAAGTATGGAACTTGGCATGACCAGGAGTCCAAGATGAAGATCTGGGGCTGCTAATAGGTCATGGAGGGCTGCATGGCAGAGGTGACTTAGGACTAGAGAAGTGAGGCCGGTTTAAGACACATTTGGGAAGAGGGTGGTAGGGCTTGGTAACTGATGAGGTGCACTAGCTGAGAGATGAAGCCAAAGAGAGATAGTCCGGGAGGTTGCATTTTTAGCTGACTGCTCTGCCAGATGCTAATGAAGACTTCATTAATCCTGCAAGCAATCCCCAGCCACTTAGTAATTTGTATTCAAAAACGAAGATAAGGAAAAAAAATGAGATTAAGGACCACACAGTTTACACAGGAATCCGTGGTCTTCTCCCCAAGCCCAGACTACAGATGAGAAAGTAGATGGAGGGCCGCAGAAGCCCACAGAGCAGTGGAGGTCAACACCAGGGCTAGAAGCCAGGTGCCCAAGGCCTATCCCCTAGAACATCTGTCCCGCTGGACACGCCCTGCGAGGGCTCTCCCACTATTAATCCCCACCAATATGCGAAAGGTGGGTGGGTGAGCTCTGGCAGGCTCTTGCTGACACCTGCATATCTTAAGTTTTCTACTTTCCAGCCATCTTCCATCTCTTGCCCTTCTCCTCTGATATCCACGCCACCCCTGGAGGTGGCACAGGTGTGACTTCCTCTGTGTGCAGGGCCGGAAAGGAAGGCTCGAGGAGCTTCGGTTCTGGCTTGAGGCTTCCCCTGGTGAAGAGGCAGCAGAGCTGGGCAGCGCTGGGGTCATCCCCGCGCCCCGGCCCCCAGGTCTGGAACCTCACACACATTCCAGCCCGCCAGGATTTGGCACCCAGCTTTGCCCTGCTTCTTCTCAGCGTCCCGGTCCAGGGCCAGGCCTCAGACCTGCTCCAGACCAGGATGGGAGTGAGCTGGGAGAGATGGACTCTGTTGACCAGGGCTGCCCAGGAGGCGACACTGTCACACCCTGTCCAGCTGCGGGAGGCAGTGAGCCTCGGAGGCTGAAGACAGAGGGTCACGCAAGCCAGTTTCAAAGTCAAATTTTTGAAGTGCTAAAAGCATAATTCACACACACACACACACACAGTGCAAAGGTTTATTTAAATTGTTAATGAAGGAACCAGCAGACTATATACCTGGTCCTAAATTTGAATAAGGGGGTAAAAATATATATTTACACACATGTTAATGGGAGAAAAAATCCTGGATTGCTAAATTAGACAAAAAGCAGATTAATGTCCAATAGGGCAATAAAGCTATATAACCTTTGGTATTAGATTCTCCACTGGACAAAAATAATTTGTACCATATCTATTTCTTAATGACAACTTTACGGAGACTGGGTTCCACCAATAGGAAGTAGTTAGTCAAACAATCGTTTCGCTCTGGGAAGCTGGAGGATGCCCAGTGTTCTGGTATGAAGAGGGCTGGGGTGCCCAGGACCACATTTGGGGCTCCCCATGGTGCCCAGTCTTCCTGCAGACATACAGGCTGGTGGGTGTGTGGGGGCGGAGTCCACCTCCTTTTCATGCCAGGGGCTCTCCCCTTCAGGCTGGGAGACTCCTTTTCCTTGAAACACCTCGGCCCCTCTTTTCTACCTTCCCCCAAATCCATTCCTCTTTCCTCGAGCGTCTTACGTGGGCGACCTCCCCTGGTCCCACACGTCCACACATCATGGCTCCCCCATGAACACACCTCTCGCTCCAGTGCCTGGGGAAGCAGCACAGCCACCTGATAGAAAGGCGCCTGTCACCCTCTTCCTCTTCCTCCCTCCTGGGACTGAGGTCAGCCCGCCCTGCTCCTTTACACGAATTAGAAAGGACTCTCCTTTCCCCAGCAGATACAGCTGAGCTGGATACATGGACAGCTGCTTCAGCCCCACGCACCCCCTGCTCCCCTTTGCTCCCCATATAGGCAGCACATCTACATAGAATGACCCCATTCTCTCCACCTCAGAAATTTCTAGAGTGGTCTCCAGCGCTCCCCTCAACCTCATGGCTGAAACCTTTTGAGGTCCCAGTGGGTGAACGGGCAACAACACTGGCACCTGCTCTTCCCGACGCTGCTCACAAGCTCGTGCCAGCTCCTGTCTCTTGACTGGAGGAGATATTTGCCCAGGTGACGTGATGTCAGGGTCCAGGAGAAGCTCTTCCTGCCCCACCAATTAGAGGGCTGTTTCCTGGGCCCTAAATCTAATTGCACAGAAATGAGGTTTATGTTGTATGTTGTCTGGGAAGATGGAAATGGACGTGCATCTTCACAGTGGGCTGCAATGACTGATGACAGGCTGTCTGGCTTGGAGACCGTGTGTGTGTGTGTGTGTGTGTGTGCACGAGCATGGGTGCAGTTCTGAAGAGGAAGGTGATGCACAGGACCCTGAGGCTGGGACTGGTAACTTTCACGTTGTTCTGTTGATCCCTATGGACAGAGACCTGCCATGGAACCTCTGCCTTGCCCAGATCTTGCCCCGCTCTGCTGAGGGGTGGGAGCGGACCAAACCTTGTTTTCAAATGCGCTGCGAGAAATTCTAAACACAAGCCTACAAGCCCTCCTCTGAGAGTAGCGGCTCTCGCCCCTGGAGTGTGAGCCATGTACACCACCCCCGACATTCCCGCCCCCTTGTATAGCCCCCAGTCTCTTGCTCTGCTCCTGCAATTTGGGCAGGACCCCCTGGAGATAATTAATTAATAAATCAGTGTTTGCCTTCCTCTTGGAAAAGTAAACATTTCTTCCCTCTATAAGTGATAAGTGTTTTAGCTGAACCCAGCAAGGTGTCTGGGACTGGAGCAGTTACTTTTATTAATATGTGCCAAGAAGACTGTAAGATCAGTCTCAGGAAAACGGGAGGATGAGGAGGATGACATCATGGTGTTGTCTGCCAGCTCTGATGCTTGGCTCCATGGACCCATGTCCACAGGAGGCCGTTTCCAGGCCATCTGTACCTCCCTGGCAGCTGTATGCCAAAAAGGAGGCTCTGCATCCACCCATCATCTCATGGGTCTTGGCAGTGGATGCCTTGGCCTGTCAGTCCAGGAGGAATGTTTTCATGAGTGAGAAGGGGTTGCTGCTGAGTTTCTCAGTGCCAGGCCTGTCCTCCTTCTGGCTGCCTCAGTGTCCACACTGGCCAGGAAAACTGAATAAAAGCCTTCTGCAGGCACATACAAGACTGACACCCCCGGCTACTGCTTAACCATCCAGTTTTCATGATCACCATCATCACTGACACAGGCACGATCTGATGATGGTGCAAATATTACCATATATGTAATCGTTCTGTTTAAGACACAAACTCCCACAATGATGGACTTGAGGAAGATACGTGACCATCATTATTTGATAAGAAGCAGTGATCCTAAGGGTTATGATACATTTTCTTCTATTGCTAGTAATATTAGGGCCAGAACTAGAATTCAGATCTCATTATATGATCTCAGATATTGATCTCAGATCCATCCATGGATCTATTCATGCATGCATGCATGCATGCATCCACCCATCCACCCACCCTCCCAACCATCTACCCACCCATCCACCCACCCTCCCAACCATCTACCCACCCTCCCACCCACCCTCCCACCCATCCATCCACCCATCCATCCATCCATCCATCCACCCAT
>JAGFMF010011810.1:1007017-1066957 GCA_019455555.1 Galemys pyrenaicus
CCACCCACCCACCTACCCACCCACCCATCCATCCATCCATCCATCCATCCATCCATCCATCCATCCATCCATCCAACAGATACATTACTAAGAGCCCATTTTATGCTAAGACTGTAGGTGGGACAGATTAATTTTTTGCGCCACCCCCCCCACCCCGGGAGCTGTCAATTAAGCGGGATTCTCTATAGTTAGAAAGAGCCAGGGTGTGGAGTGGGAACCTGGACAAGGCACTCTCAGAGGAACATTTAGTTTTTTCCTTCCCACCATTTCCTCCTTCCTCTACCCACAGCGGGCAAGATTTAGGAGTCTTTCATTATGGAGACCTTCACCTTCTGATTTCTACAGTGGGCAGAATTTGAATGGCCAAGGAGCAGCTGAATACTAGCCAAGGGAGAAGGTCACACATGTTCATGGGTGCTGCTGCTGACCCAGACACCTTGTAAGCACATGTCATCAAGTTCATCCCTCACACCACACTGGAGGGACTGGGTAGTGAGGTGACCCAGAAGAGTAGGCCGGGTCAGGCGAGTAGAGTAGTGACCTCACAGCCCTGATGTCCTGAGGCACCATCTTAGCATAAGGCCTGGTCTGGCCAACTGAACAGACACATTTCTTGATGACTTGTGGGTCTCGATGTCAGTGTGCAGCTGAGACATGTGTGAGAAAAGGCAGAGGAGCAGCCCCAACCCTAGACTTCCCCATAGTGGGGTGAAGGGTGGGGACTTATGTTAAAACAACCCTTCCCTCTGGCCCCCCAGGACTTCAATATAGTGCTCTGGGACCACCCTGAAATCTGGGAGCTCTTCCTCAAGGCAGTGGAGGCCATTGGGAGAGAATCCAGTACAAAAATGGCACTTAGCTCTGGGGATATGGAATTAGCACACTTCCAGTAATTTAAGGACTTGCAGGGGAGAAGCTTGTGCAAACTTTGGAGCCAAAATCTCAAGGCTGTACAAATGTGGACATTCCTTTCTTCCCACTCCCTTGTGGGTAGGTTTGGAGGGTGGCGGGCAAGGAAAGAACACAGAAATGCAGCAGTCTTGGAGCTGAGAAGCAGTTGAGTGAGAGCTGCCAGTTCCATGTCACTTAATGGAACAGACCAGAAACTCCAGGTAACTTCAGTTGCAGAGGCAAAGGCAAGGGGCAGAGGCATCCAATCCCCACCATCAAGCACTTCTGAAGCCCCATGGTCAGGTTCCTCAAAAGGTGACTCTTGAAGCAGAAGGTGTTAGTTACAGGGTCAGCCAGTGTGGGGTCTACAGACTGCCAGACCGCCTCCCAAGATGGCGGCAGCTTTTCCCCCAAACCTAGAGGCATCATCAGAATTCTTAACACAGCCCTGCAGGCTGGCACATGATTTCCACGTAGCGCTCTGCCCTTCTCCACCTAGGGGACCTCCTCCCCACGTGACATGGGACACCCCAAGGCCAAGAGAGGGGAAGTGCCTCGCTCAGTGACAATTTTGGATTAGAGCTGGGAGGTGAGAGAGGAAGCTGCCTAATAAGGCGGTGTGGTCAAGGCAGGGGGGTTCTGCCTACGTGGGTTTGAGAAATGCTGTAAGGAATATTGCCTCTACCTTGAAACTGGCCGCGCACAGAAAATATTACAGCTCGGAACACTCCAACCTGATGCATCTTGGCTGCATTTGGTCCCAGGACTCTTTCATGGCATAGAAAGAGTTTCACTCCCATAGAACAGTTTGCTCCTGAAACTCAGTTGGGACCTGCAGGAGAGTCTGAGCAGCGAGGCTGCCCACGCCCTGTCGTGGAGCTGCGGGGTGGTAAGGGCCGCACGCAGGTGTGCCCTAAGAAAGGAGCCCTCGGCTGAGTCTGCAGGATCAATGACCATTACGACTTCTGTCTGCTCCGATGCTTTGTGCTTCTTCCATGAGGGTGCTAGGGGCTTGGGGTGGGGCTGGGGGGAATCGGCCCGCTCACTCAAGCCTAGTCAACAAGAAAAAGCAGTGCATCTGAAGGGTGATTTTAGGATACATCAAAGAAAGTTCCATTTCCCAGCTTGAGGAGCAAATCTAGAGAACTCTATGTGATGTTTGTGCAGAGTTGGGTGTGAGTGAAAGTTTAACACCCTACTTGAGGGGGCTTCAAAAACAGAATGAGAACTCAGAGGGTAGAGACACAACACTAACGTCGCTATTGTAGAGCTCACGCACTGAACTCTGGAGCAGTTTCTTGGACTTCTTGCACCGTTTTTTTGACTCTTTCATAGTTTTTTGACTCCGAGTTCGCAAAGAGTCCTACTGGTCAGCCCTTAGTCCAGAGTGGATTGGAAATAACGAATGGGAAGTGGGGGGACAGGCTTCGGGATGATAGGAAGGATAACAGAGAGGAGTGTGTACACGGTTAGTTACCCCACGTCACCACTAGGTACTTACGGTGCGAGGAACCAGGGCAGGATGCGTTGTATTTAGTCAGTGTGTATAGGAGCCAGGGAAGCAGTGTACGTGAGCTGTAAGGTTCCGTGCTAAATGACAGCGATTAAATGGGTAAGTTTCTGTTCAGGGGGGAAAACCCATTCACCTGACTCTTTCGTAACAAGGTTAATAAGGAAGCATCACTGTGTGTTCTAAATGCTGGATAATTCCCCAGGGACAGGCACAGGCATCGTAGGGAGCCGACCATGGCAGTCATCTGGGCAAGCCCTTTGTTCTGTAGGAGGTGGCGGGAGGAGCTAGAGGCCCAACCTGACAGAGCCAGCACAGTCTCCCAACCCTGGTCCGGAGTTAGCTGTTGTCAAGGTGACCATAGGGACTGGATTATCACACCCGCCCAAAGCCCCTCCTGACTGGGCCTTCCAGACTGCAGGGCTTGGGCTCACCCAGGGGCCTTTCTTAGCTCTTTGATTTCCTTCAAGCCAGATGCAAACAGCCCTTTCTAAGCAGTGGCCACTGCTGTGTTCCCTGCTTCTCTCCTGGGTCTTCAGGAACCACAGGAGCTTCTCTGCCCCTGTTGAGACTCCAGGAGGCAGGGGAGGGGTTCCTCTTTCTGCTCCTCTGCTGCCCACTGCCTAGGACTCTTCCCACTGGAGCAAGTCAGGCTGGTTGAGGCCGGATGGGTCTGTGCTGACCCTTACCCGGGAAGTCCTTCTCCTTGTCCCCATCACTCTCAAAGTGCCCTCCATCTCTCTAGGCCATGGTTAAATCACAGAGTTCCCTAACATTTCTAGACCCTGGTTCTCTCTCTTCCTCCTTCCCCTTTCCAGGGTAGAGTTGGTGCAGGAATAGGGCTTGTGGAACATCACGCCAGGGGGTGGGGCTCTCAGGAAACCCACACCTTCAGCCATCCATGATCTGATGGTGACCGCTGGCGCTGGAGATGGGGCGCTTCTCTGTGTCTGCAGGTGGCATGTGTCTTCGTAGGCGCTCTGGCGCTTCTGTCCTATTGTTCGTGGAACTCACAGCCCGTGACCTTGTGATTCCCTGTGAAACTGACCCATCTCAGTGATGGAAATAGGCCAGTTCCTTTTATTTTTTTCTTCTCTAGGACAATGAACCCATCAGTCCCCCTTCATGAGCACTTATATGTGGGATCTAAGACAAAGGAAAGGTGGGAAAATGGAGCTCAGAATCCACCCCCAGCCCGGGGTTAGCTTCCTCTTCACCACTCATGAGCAGGTGCCATGGTCTTGGTAGTTCATTTTCCTTCTCTGTAGAATGGGGACAGGAAGGCCTCACAGGTGTGCGGGTATTAAATGAGCTAATGAATACAATACAATCATTTAGGAAACACTCAGTGAACAGGAGAGAAGAGTCTACCAAAAGGGATTTTTATTGCCTTGCACCTCCATCCTCTCTGAGTAGTCACTGAAATTCTTGAGAGTCTCAAGCTCAGTGGAAAAACTTCACATTTCATAATAGTCTGAAGCGGACTGGGTTTGGCTCAGGTTCTGCTCCTGCCAGCTGGTGCTCTGAGACTCCCTGCTTTCCCGGGCTGAGGACAACCCGGCTCCAGTGGTGGCTCCGTAGACGGGCAGCACGCCTTCCTTTCCAGCTTCCTCTTAACCGCGCACTTCCCCGTGGGCTGCGCTTCTCACGAACCATCTCGTTGAGTCTTTAGCAGGGAGATTAAGGTGCTCGGCTCAGTGTCTCCCCCGACAGTGTGGTTAGTCTCTCAAGCACTCTGCTGAGTTTCTCTACCCGTCAGGCCTGAGTGACATGAGAGTTCTTTCTGGTTTTTGGGAGACCCAGGGGCTTGGCTCAGGAGAACTAGCTCGTTGCGTGCGCCCAGCGTGAAGATGGCAATACAGACGTGTTGCCTTCATCCAGTAGTGTCCTGGCCGATCATGTGCGTTGGCGCTGCCCTATGCTTGACTATGCTCTGGGGGTCCCCTGGGGCAGGCCCGAGATGGGGGTGGGGGTGCTTGGCCCAGCCACCCGGCTGTTCTGCCTGGTCATGACGTAAGTTCACGTGTCACTGACTAGAGGTGATCAGGCTCTTTAGAGGCTGCATGGTGTGAAGACCTTGAAACGTGTCCCTCTCTAGACTCTGCTCATCCCCTTTCCAAGTGTGGCCCCCATTACACACAACACACACACACACTTCACACAATGAAGACACTGTAAGGCACTGCACGTGTGCACAGACACATATACTCACACATACACCCACACCACACCCACACCCCTGGTGCTCACTGCCCCCTCCATGCTTCTCCCTCTGTCACGTCCACCTTCCGCGGCCTTCAGCCAGCCATCCTCTCCCCTAGAATGCTTGCGTTATCCCAGCCCAGCCTGAGCCCTCCCTTCCTGAGAACTCTGTGGGGCACTTGGCACTTTTGCTGCCTGGATGCTCCTATGTGTCCCCAGAAGCTCTTCTGGGTGAAAACCCTCCTGCGGTTGCTCGTCATGTCGGGGGAGGACAATATTCAGAGAATCGTTGTTTGCCAGCCCTCGAGAGCAACGCTGGCATCTGACGCTCCCATAGCCAGTGCCCCCATGCTGCCAACCCCACGTTCCTGGCCTCAGCAGAGGTGGCTGTGGGAGCCCAAGGGTGACAGGTCAGGCCATGGGGAGGACAGGAGTGAGGTCAAGGTTGATGGGTGCTGAGTCAGCCCAGGACTGAGTGGGATGCTGTCCCCGGCTTGTCCTGCTTCACTTTCTGGGGCCAGGGCCTGCAATTCAACCCTTTATTGTGTCCTGCAAGGAACTGCTAGGGATTAGGACTGAGGTGCCAGGGAGGGCCCCAGGGAGGAGGCAAGAAGCTGCAGTCAGATACAGTTTGACCTTTACGGAGGGGCTCCTGGTGCTGCCT
Source organism: Galemys pyrenaicus (assembly GCA_019455555.1). NCBI lineage: Eukaryota > Metazoa > Chordata > Mammalia > Eulipotyphla > Talpidae > Galemys > Galemys pyrenaicus. The sequence goes on from JAGFMF010011810.1 coordinate 1,012,285, forward strand.
CCCTTTGGGTCCTGCTCCAGGAACTGGAGCAATAAGCAGGGTCTTAGTGGGAGTCCTGGAGGCGGCCTTCTCACGTCACCGGCGCAGAGACCCAGGGCCTGAGGACTCTGCATGGTACCCATGCAGGTGGAGGCCTCGCCAACACGGGGGCCCTGTTCTGCTGTGCCAGCTTCAGATTTTCTAGTAGTCAGAATTGCTGAACTCACGGCACTGTATTGAAAACCAGCACCAAGACAGGGCATTGCGTTATGAGTCTAATGCTCATCAAGAGGCTGTTCCCAGTTTCATCCTGACAACATCCAGCTGAGTCCTCTTTCCTCCCTGGCCTCCAGCCCTGCCCTTCACGATCTCCACTTCGCCCCCCAGGCAGGACTGCAGTTGGCCCTTCATGGTCTAATGCATCGGTGCCAGGCCTCAGACCCGAGTTCACCTCACTCTAAATGCTTCTCGAATCTTGAAATGACATCCATGTGCTGAAGTCCCCCACCCCACGGGAGCATCTTCCCTAGTGGTCATTCTGCAGAGGCCATGGGAGGCCAGACCACACAGTGAGCTGAAAAGACTCGGGTCTTGCAGAGTTTGGAGGTCATGAGAACTCATCTTGTCAGCTGGGCTCTGGGGCAGACAGAGCCGGGTTCAGAGCTGTCTCCGTTACTTAATAGCTGTGCGGTTACTCAACCCTCGGGCATCTTGGCTGATGGGGCTCAGAAGAGGTAAGAAGCTAGTGCTGGCAGGCATCTGGCTGCTCCTGAGGGGAGGGATTGGCATTATGGGAGGCTGCAGGTGCTGGTCGTACAGGTTTCCACCTTCCTTTGTAGCTTCCTGCTAGCCTTGAGAGGTGCAACCTCAGCTACAAACCATGGGCTCAGCGGTTCCCTTTCTCTGGAACCTTTTCACACAGGGACAAGTGGGACAGGTTAGGGATGAAGAAACAGCTGGGGGGCCTTAAGGACAGACTTAAATAGGGTGATGACATGAACCTGAAGAAATCAATGCATGTCCTTTTTCACCATGGGAGGTGCTCTTTCTGGGGGTACCAGCAAGACTCTGGCCTGGGCATCCCAAGTTGAATTTGAGTCCCAGCTCTGACACCAGCTCACTATCCAAAGCTGGGAGAACCTTCGTTCCAGCAGGCCAGGTGCCTCTGACCTTGGAATGCTCACGGCTGGGAAGCCATACTCCCCTCCCGACCTCCCGCAGTCTTGTAATGAGCCCTGGGGGTCCTCAGAGACTTGGTTTCTGTGGGTCCTGAGTCTCTATGTTACCCTGCCCTCCCCCACCCTCTCATTTAGCTCTCAGCTCCTCTCTGCTCACACAGCTACAGGGGAGGTTTCTGCTGAGACCTGGGTTGATCAAACAGAGTGCTGTTTCAGCAGATCTGAGAATAGTCATCACGGAATAATGACCCTCATGAGCTTTTCCCCTACTTTCTTCCAGTTTGGCTCTAATAAGTCCCTCTATGACCCAACTTAAATACAAAGAACCCTGAGCTTGCCTTTCACACCCCACACTGGGCAAGGTCACGTGGCCCTGATGATGGCCCCTGGTTGTTTCTGCAGGAGCCAACGCCCTTTAGAATCAGCAAAGGAGGTCCCAGTGCGTTTTATTATAGGTTACATGTTTGAAAACAGATGTCCTGGTAGAGGATGCAGGGTAAGTCTATGAACCTGCAACATACAAACGTGCTGCGAAACCCATGAAAGCCTCACTTGGGGTGGCTACTTTTCAGTCGTAGACTCTTAGCTGCCAGAAACTCAGAAAGTCATACAATCTATCCCCATCTGGAACTCAAGTTCCCATCTGAAATCAGTTGGACTTCCTGCACTCCCATTCCATAGCCCATTGGGTAGATGGATTCAGAGTTATAACCAGCACCCAGTTCACTGTTGCTGCTTTGACCTGAACCTCCCAGAAAGAGAGGCACCTTGACACCTTGGGTGCCATTTTTCCAGAGGCCTGGGTGGTCATCTCTGCCTCTTGCTGAGGGCCAGGGATGAGGGACAAAGAAATTCAAGGTTTCTCTGCTTCAGTTCCTTTGGTGTTTCGGGCTGTTATTGTGGCTATTCTGTGCAGATGGCTCAGCCTTCCCTCGTCTCTCCCCACTAGATGCCAGTAACAGTACATCCCTCCCCACCTGCCCCATTGTGACAACCCAAAATGCTTTCCGATATCACCTACTGTCCCCTAGGGGCTAAATTGCTCCCACTTGAAAACTGTTGTTTTACATATGTCATCACTAAGCCGTAAAGGCCTTTGAGGAAGCAACTTCATTCCCAGCCCCCATTGGCAGGTGCACTTGCTGAGGCCCAGTGAGTCCAGTCACAGACCTGTACTCAGTAAATGGCAGAGCCAGGGCACAACTCCAAGTCTGCCTGGCTCCAGAGCCCGTGACTGACTACACCTCCTGCTGCAGAGGCTGACCTCCCATTATCTCTCTGAGGCTCCAGGAACCCAGGAGCGCAGCTGGCGTTCTCCTGGGAAAATGCCCAGCACGTGCTTGGCAGACACATTCAAGCCAGGGTCCCAACGGAGATTCGTTTCCTTCAGAGCCTCCCCTGGCCAGGTGCAGAGGGGATAAGACAGCCAAATGGTAAACCCGCGTCCTTCTATGGGTTGACTGGTGCTGGGGATGCCGGTTACCGTGGTCACAGCTGCTGTCGCCGCCACCTCTCCCCTTGGCAATCCCCACAAGCTCCTGTCTCATGAAGCCGTAGAACAGAATTCACAGACTTTTCAGATAAGTAAGCAAAGAGAAGCAAACTTTGTCTTGGAAATTAAAGAGAAGTTTATTTAGGGAAAAAAAGGTAAAGAGTAAAGAGTCCCAGTTGTATGGTACCTGGGAGGGGCAAAGAGAGCTGAGGTGGAGTCCAGCCTCAGGGAATATGCGCCTTCTTTCCTTAACTATTCCAAAATGTCACTAGTCTTTCTGTGATTGGTTATTTCTTGATGGTTCCACTTAATCTACTACTATATCTGGAAACTTAGGAATCTTTGGGTGTCTGGAATCTTCTTCAGGTGCCTGGAGTCTCCCTTATTTTATATCCATTAGCTCCTCTTAGCTTTTGAATGCCCTTTCATACCTAGTTCCAGAGTGTTAACTAGCTCTCTTTAGAAGTCTGCAGTTTCCCATCTTCCTTCCTTTCTTTCGGAGCCCTCTTTATTCAGGGATCTCACCTACCCACTTCCCTTAAAGCTGCCTAATTATTTCTAGCTTGCCCTAGGCCTCACTGGACCTTGCACTGAAGTCTTATGTGATAATCATGCTGCAAAACACGTCACCGATACCCAGTGGCCGAAAACCAGGATCATTAATGAAGCTCTGGGCAGGCCGGATAGCGTGGCCTGGCTTTGTGTAGGCTCAGGCGGCTCGCTTGTGTCGTGTGGTATTGCTGGTCTTGGCTGGGGCGGGACAAATGGTGGACTTGGCCTTGCAGTCTGTGGTCTCATTGTCTGGCAGGTTAGATGGGCTTGCATGACTCCGAGAGACACACAGAGAGAGGAACTTCGCAAGGCACTTGGCACTGGACGGTCCCTTCCGCTTCATTCTGTTGGTCAACACAAGTCACAAAGCCAGCCCAGGTTCAAGGGGAAGCAGATTCTGCCTCTTAAGAGAGGGAGCTGCAAAGTCATTTTGTAAGGGAATAGAGACAAGGAGGGCACAACTGAGACCATTTTTATTTGGCCTTCTGGCTTAGCCACTGGAAACCCAGGTCCCATCAATGAGAGAGAGAAGGGAAGTTTAACAGATTCAGATATCTAAGGAGAGATTCCAGCTGCCTGGAGACAGAGCAGGTCACTGTCACCCCTCAGGATGGTGCTTCCCTTGAGGGTATAGACCTTGTTCATTCTTGAGTCCTGAGAACCTAACATGAGCCTGGTACAAAGTAGGTCCTCATCTAACAGTTGTTAAATATGAAATAAATTCAATGAACAACTTGAATTCAATGTAAGTTGAATTCAGTGGTCTTTGATAAGTACCTACTATCTATCGATCTCTTAATCCAAGAGTGAGAAAACTCTTCAGTTCTCAGCTTTTGTCAGGGCCACAAACCAAAGGTCAGTGTGCCCTGTGAGTGACTTCAGAGGAGTCCAGCAGCAGTGGCACACCTGCAAATCACACCTGAACCGTGTCACCTGGGCCATCTAAGGAAGGGTGCAGGGGAGGAAGCGTCTCTGGAAACTCTTCTCAAGTTCTTGGCACCATGTGGGTTGGGTGGATTTTCTGCTGATTTTCCAACTGGCTCAGTTTCACCAAATCCAGCGGGTATCTCGGCAGCCTGCTGGCTTCCTTTTTCCTTTGAAAGCCAGAGAGCCTGGAAGGGGAATCCGAGACATGCTTGAGATTCACCACAATGCTGTCTGTGTAAGGGCGGCGCGACGGGAGGAGGCTTTCAAAGGCCCAGTTTCTTAGAAACAGGAAGCTCCTTCTGCCAGAAGTCAGCTTCATGTTGGCCAAGGGGGTCCTTGCTGGAGGCGTCCCCTCATCCTGCCCTCTGACCTGGAGGAGGAGAAAGAGCCTCAGTTAGGTAGCATTCCTCTCTCTCATCTTCCCCTGCAGCCTTTTCTAAGGTCAGGGAAGAGGCCTTGGGGGTAGAGATTAAGGGATTCCTCCCAGGTAGGAAATAACATACAGATGTGTGAGGGTTCTCCATGGTGACAGAGAATAGAGGTCATGGTGTCAATCATGTAGGTATGTTGTGGTAGGATCTGTGTGGTGTGTGGAGTGTGTATGTAGAGAGAGTGTATTTGTGGAGGATGTGTGTGTAGGGGGTGTATATAGTGTTTTTGTGTGTGGGGTATATGTGTGGAGAGTGTATGTGTGTGTTTGGAGTGTATGTGTAGAATCTGTAGTGTGTGTAGTGTGTGTGGTGTGTGCAAAGTGTGCACATGTGGAGGATATCTCTGTGTGTAAGGTGTGTATATAAGTGTTTTTGTGTGTAGGGTATATGCGTAGAGAGTATGTGTGTGTGTTTGAAGTGTGTGTGTGGAGTCTGTGGTGTGAAGGGTGTGTGTGGTGTGTGCAAGGTATGCACATGTGGAGGGTATCTGTGTGTGTAGGGTATGTAAGTGTTTATGTGTAGGGTATATGTGTAGAGAGTATCTATATGTAGAGTATATGTGTGTGTTTGGAGTGTATATGTGTGGAGTGTGTGGTGTGTAGAGTGTGTGTGGTGTGTGCAATGTGAGCACGTGTGGAGGTGTCTGTGTGTACAGCAGAGGGGCATGGGAGCTGCAGGGTGGGAAGAAGGCGTCAGGTAGAGGACCAACAAGCACAAGGAGACAAGGCACTAAACGTCAAGGGAGCGTCAGGAGGCCTGAGACTGCGGCAAGCTGCGGGTGGCCACGCCTAGAGACCCAGCCTTTTGCCCCTCACTGCCTGGGACACGAATCTGATCAGCAATGGGGACTGTGTCCTGTGGAGCGTCAGGTGGTGTGGCCAGGAGGGGCTTCCGGGTGTGGAGGGGCACAGAAGAGGGCAAGTCTGAAGAGGAGGGTTTGAGTGGGGGTGACAGGGCTGATGAGTCTTGGGTTGCTGGGTGCCCGTTGCCGCCTCCTGCTGTGTCCAGTCCCTGCGCTTCGAGACCAGCGCCTTGACGCCGCGGCCACCTCCGATCTGGTCTTGTCTTTTCTTCCTCTGGCTTCTGTCCTTCCGCCTCAGATCCCATCTCAAATGAGACGTGTCACCAACATCTTTTAGTCACCATGCAAGACACACATGTGGGGTGGTCTTCGGGACCCTGGGAGCTGGAAACTTCTCTCAGCCAAGCACAGGCAGGGTCCTCACCCATCTCTCCCCTTCACCTGGTTTCACTTTGCATGGTTGGGGTATCCTGCTCTCCCTGACTTTTAAGGAGGGCTGGGACCTTCTGCCGCCTCCGTTTATCTCTCACTGTCTGCTATCCTGGGGCCTGTTATTCTGACCAGAGGTGCTGGCTTTGTCTTTGCCTTAGGCTTGTTTCTGCTTCAAAGGTCAGGGCCCTAATTCTCTGAGTCCCCCAGGAGAAGGACTGGGAACCCAGGAGTTTCCCAGAAATAGATGAGACATTATTAAATTATTCCATGAAGTGACATTTCTGAGGAGAAGGGGTAGAGAGAAAATGACAAGAGACATAAGGAATGATGGGGGTGGGGAAGGGAAAAAAATAAATTCCCAAACTATAGGACATTCTGCTAAACCTGACATAGTTCATGACATAGTTCATAAATTCTTCATCTATCAATGTTAGCAAACAATTAAATGAAAATAAAAAGTGGTGTTACGGCACTCACCCTCTCTGACTCACACAGAGGCCCTCAGTCCACTAATGGACAGTTTATAAGACTGTGTGACCTGCCTCTGTTTCCATGTGAAATGTTTCAGGGGATGGAGAAGGCAAGTGGGGGTTAGCATTTCCTTATGATGTCATTTCTAGGCCATCAGAACTCTCCCTGTTCTCACAGCCCCTGGTGCATCTCTGTGCCCCTGGGCATGGGACCAGATGCCCTGCCATCTCCTTGGGTCTGAACACGTTGTAAATTGTGCCAGCTTTTCACCAGCCCTGTCGTGAGGCTTCTGAGGTCTAAATCCTACTCTCCCACCCTTTAAATGGTTCCCTCCTAGGTCTTCTGTTAGAATGAAATGTGCAGGTCAGGGGCTCAAGCTGAGCGCTCCTGGGGCACCTAGACCTCCCTTCCTCTGGGTGTACTGCGGAGAGCAGGTTTTGGAAGGGCTGGTGGACAGGAAGAAGGTGGGAGGCTGAAGGCGTGAGAGGTGAAGACTACCATCATCAAAGCAGAACAGAGTATGGAAATACCAGGAGGCCCCACCTGCCCACAGGACCGTGAGGGCGAGATGTGCCAGGTGGGGAGTCCCAGGCCGTGAGACATGAGCTGGGAACCTGGGGTGGTGCTGATGGCACAGGATGCCTAGGCCTGGGTCCCCAGGGTCCTGCTGGGTTTGCTCAGAGGTGAGGCAAAGCCTGCTCCACCAGGCCCTGTCTGAGAGACAGCACCTGGGGATGTGGGTCCATGTCGCCAGCCACACTAGCCTGGGGCAGGCCTCCAGCCGACCAGCCACCAGTGCCGCCTCCATCCCGCACTCAGCAGATCTCCAGACCAAATTACACTGAAGTCAGAAGGTGCCTCACACCGTTTTATCTACCTGCCTTTTCTTCAACCAAGGCATGTCATTCAAGGACATTGTTTTCTGATGGTGGAATACTTCAGAAATTTCAGTCATTCAATTGAGAATGAAGTTTCCTTATATTTAAATTCTACAATGGATTCAAGCATGAAGGAGTCCAAAGATCTTAGCAGACCCCTTGTCCTCTTCTGGACAGACCAAGTGATATGGGGTGACAAGTAGTAGTCACCCCACTACTTGGAGCTGGACCTGGACCACATCCAGGTCAGATGTCAGAGTGAAGGCACCAGACAAGCAGGGTGCTGGCCTCATTCTGTCCTCGACCTTCCCTCTAAACCCTCTCTAACAAATGTTAGCCACCTTCAGGCTGCTCTTTGGGTGAAACCAAACCATCACAACTAGCCTCTCTGTGGGGCTTCCAGGTGTCATGGGGCCCTGGTGTTGAGGAGGCCCTGGCAGGCCTCTTCCTATGGCCCCAGACTGGGGGGTTGGGGTGGGAATGGAGAGGCACATCCAGGGTCCAAGTGTCCAGCTCACAGCATTCATCTTCTCCACTGTGTGGGTGCCACCGGTTTTTATCTACTTTATACAGGAAGACCTATTTATACAGAAAAGAAATTGGAAGCTACAAATCTGATATAACCTCAGAAAACCTCTCTTGGCTACCCAACAAGAGGGCTTAGACAGAACTTTCTCTGGCAAACATCTCATATTGTTTGTGCACCAATCCATTCCTCCACTAAAAAAAAAAAAATTTATTGAGGTATAATTCATGCTCATGTTTTTCAGTATACAATTTGATGAGTTTTGACATATGGGTATACCTGTGAACACATCTAGTTTCTCTTGGTTAACTCCTCTTTTTTTTTTAAATTTATTTATTTATGCATACAAGAGCTGGGGTACAAGCCGGAGTCCAGGGAGGTGAGAGGATTCACCAGAGACAGAGTGGGGAACACCACCATTCCTTATGTCTCGTCATTTTCTCTCTACCCCTTCTCCTCAGAAATGTCACTTCATGGAATAATTTAATAATGTCTCATCTATTTCTGGGAAACTCCTGGGTTCCCAGTCCTTCTCCTGGGGGACTCAGAGAATTAGGGCCCTGACCTTTGAAGCAGAACAGGCAGAGCTACTGAAATACACTGCTAAGGGGAGCAGAGGGCGAGGCAGGAGAGGTCTGCTGTGCCATGTAGGTACCCTCCTAGGCAAGGGATCGAACTCATGTGCTGTTGTGCTGCAGATGCTTCACAGTGAGGCACTCAACCTGCTGTGCCATCAGGGAGGTCCTGGTTAACTCCTCTTGTGCATTTATTAGATTAGCTACTTATTAAGCACATATTATACATGCTATGGGCTGTTATAGTCCTACATTGAATTAAAACCTGTCTCCTGGGGCCTCCCTGGTGGCGCAGTGGGTTGAGCAACGCACTATGAGGCAGACCGCAGCCACTGCAGCACGAGTTCGATCCCTGCTGCCGGCCAGGGGGGGCACCCACATGGCACGGCAGACCTCTCCTGCTGTGCCCGCTGCTCCCCTCAGCAGTGTACTTCCGTTGATCTGCCTGTTCTGCTCCCCGCTCTGTCTCTGGTGGATTCTCTCACCCTCCACACCTCTGGCCTGTACCCCAGTGCTTGTATGCATAAATAAATAAATCTTTAAAAAAAAATTAAAAACAAAAACAAAAACCTGTCTCCTTCTAAATTCTACTCTCCAACCCCAGTCACACTAGGGTTGCAAAATAAAATACAGGATGCTCAGTTAATTTTGAATCATAGGTAAACAAAGAATGCATTGTTGTTTGTTTGTTTTGTATAAATATGTCCCAAACAGTGTATGGACATATACTAAAAAATTATTTGTAGTTTATCTGCTATTCAAATACATCTGGGCAATGGTTTTTTTTTTTTTTCCCCACTAACTGCAAATCCCAAGCTCCACTCTCTCGAGCTATATAGAACTCTGTGTTCCTCTGGTCAAGGCACAGTCTTCCTGTCCTGAGTCTGAAGACAGATCTCAGCACCCCCACATGTTCTGAACACTCCTGGTATTTCAAGGTGCCAGATAGCACCTCCTCTGGTCTCAAAGCCCTAAGTTTCATCGATGATGTTAATACTGTGTTGGCTGTTCCAAGTCTTGTCCTGCGGTTCCTGTTGAACTGGTTACACTCAAAACTCGTAACCCATCTCCACTTCGGTGCCGTCACCTCCTCTCCAGCCCTTGGACAGAGGTTAGGAACTAAACTTGGCTTAGCAAATTGCTGGTGAGATCTCACCATGCTGGTTTGTCCATGCTTCCAGGCTACAGGAATCTCATGGAAGCTAGTCTATCACCCAGAAGAAAGTCTGCCCATCTTGGATTCAGTTCCGAGGAGCCTGAGTGTAGATTTTTAGTCAAATGACTGGGGGAAATGTGGACCTCCGTCCTGCCCTCCCTCTCTTCCCCCTTCCTGGAGGTTGGCACCAACCAACACTCCTGGGGCCAAGTATAGTCTGTCCTATCACCTCAGTATAGTATCTCTTACCCGGACGACACTTCTCATTTTTATCTACAAACATTTCATAACAGTCTTCTTCAATTGTCTGATTCATTCATTTCAGCGGTTGCAGTGAACGCTTCTCTGCAGCGTGCCAGGTGCCTGGTGAAATCAGGTCCATTGCGCTCATGTTCCTCATGTCCCAGTCTAGGTAACCCCACCACAGAAGCTCCTCTTTGGGGAGCTCTACTGGCCCCTGGTGATCATCAGTCACCTCCCCACTCCCCTTTCCCTTTCTAAGGGATCACAAGCCATTTTAAAAGCCACAAAAATTATCAAGGTGTTTTATGTCCCAATTTAAAGTTTCCAGATTTCATCTCTTTTCCTTGAGGGAAAATTTGAACACAACGTGCGTCTCCCTGAGTGCTTCTAGATGCCTCAGAAATGGCTCGGTAGCCTTGGGTCATGATGGGTCTTTCCTGGACACCACTGTCACTCAACATCGAGTGACTGGACAGCTTGCTTACTGGTTTTTAACATAATCTAATGACTTCTCACTAAGCAGTTTGATGGATGTATGTCAAAGGCAGGAGGAAGGGTGACAGGAGGAAACGGGTATTATTAGGTGTGCTTGGGGTATTCACGATGCCACCATCCTCACAAGACCTGGTGAAGTACAATCATTCTCTCCACTTTCAAGCAGGAGAAACCGAGGCTGAGGAACTCAGAGAAGTTAAGCGAAGTGCTCAGGGCCAGGCAGCAGCGTGGCTGCGTGATAGGTGCCGAGTGCACATCTGCCCCGTTCAGCTTCAGAGTCTGTGTTCTCTCCACGGTTAGAACTGAGCTACACTTCCAGAAAATTCAATATGCAAACCCATTTGGGGGGCTCGAGGTGCATCACAGATTGCTCCTTATGCAGGATCGGTTCCTGACATGGATTGGCTCTTCTTGTACACCTCTGCTGTGTACTGCATGGCAGACTGGGTTGTTGCTCTGTGGGATACAGGGAAGTTGAGGGCCTGAGTGTCCCCTCGAAGGCCTTTATTACCTCAGGGTCAGCAGTCCTTGGCTCTGAGGAACCCCCCTCCACGCCCATAATAGCAGTGCTCAAGACGAGAGGTGGTCAGTGCAGCAGCTGGAGCCACGGGGCCCTGAGCCGATGGGCTGGCAAGCGGAGGTGCTGGGCAGTGGAGGCCAGATGGGAGGTGGGGGTGGCAAGGGGCACACAGTGGCAGGGGCAGACAGGACAACGAGAGCTGTGGACCCAGCTGAACAGAGGGGTGCTGCAGTGGCGGGAGGCCGGGGGAAGGCGCAGGAGGCAGGGGAGACAACAGGCTGGTGAAGGACTGGCCGTCAGAAAGGGCAGAAAGGTGAAGGTGGGAGAGCAAAGGAGTGCGCAGTTCTGTGTCCTGCCCCAGACTCCGGGTCCAGAACCCCCAAGGGATGAGGCAGATGGTGGGGGCAGTTAGGAGAGGAAGTACATTTGATTTGGACAGGGTTAGTCAGAAGTGTACTTGGGAGCTTCGTAATGTCTGGGGCTGAGAGGAGAGACTTGGGGTGGCTGCTGTTGAGCAATCATTTTTCTAGAGTTATTGGTAGCTGAGAACTTCCCTGAGGTAAACCTCCCTGCAGAACCAGCGTTCCCTTTCCCCATCTGCAGTGAGATTCTCCATGAGTGTGCACACATGTGTGCACCCTTGTACACTCCCCTCAGAATACACTCACAGATGTCTACACAGTTACACAAACATGTACACGCGTGTATACCTTGATGCACGCCTCCACTCCTGTCACACACTTGCATATATTCACACACTCACACCCTTACATACTCACAGGTACACTCCCCTCTTACACATTAACACACGTATACATTGTGTGCACCCTTACACACATCCACACTCACGCTTCTGTTATGTACACTCACACACATATTCACACTCATGCATATTTGGGAACACTCACTGATACATATCTACACATTGCTGTTCCCACCTGAGACTACACTTGCACGCACACACATTCACACACAGAGACGTGTAGAGTTGTGCTGCTTAATGACATTTCGGTCAACAAGACCACATGTACAAGGGTCGCCTGATTTACAACGGACCACCCGGGGTGGGGTAGGTCATGCCATCTAGTTTGTGTAGACTCGACATTCACACCACGATGAACTCGCCTAACCACACATTTCTCGAAGCATCCCCTTGTCAAGCAGTGCGTGACTGTTCCCTTCCTGACGCACTTGCTCACACCACCATGCACACACCCCTCGCCACACAGGTTCACCTCCAACCTCGTGTACCGTCATGCACTCACTCACGTAGACACTCACCTTGCTTGTCACCCAGTCCCACTCACTTCCGGGTCTGCTGCTCACAGCAGCCTCTTCTCAGCCCCTGGCCAGTGGCTGCTGAGTGAGGTCCCTCGCAGCGTGATGTCTCCATAGTCCGGTGACCCACACTTGGCGTGGCTCCTAACCCCTAGTGGCCCCTGGTGCAGGGTGCTGGCCAACTGGAGCCTGTCCCCTGAAGAACGGAAGCCTTTTAGTCCTTCTGAAATCCAGGCCTTCAGGAGACGAGAGACTTTGAGACTTTGTCCTTGGAGTGGACCAAAGTGCTGGAACTCAGCGAGCCAATCATCTGGCTCATTGTCCAGAGGGGCTGACCTGACAAGTCCAGGGTCCCTGCCCTGAGGAAGTGGGCTGGGGCTGCAATACCAAGGTGTGGGCCCGGGCCTCTCGGAGTGCTCTGACCACAGAGACACTGTGGTAGGCCTGAGGTTTGCGGGTCCCCTGTCAGCAAGAGGCCAGATCGTGGGTTGTGGGGCCCCAGAGACACCGTGCTGTCTCACAGGAGCTGCCTTGACCAGGGGGGCCCACTCTTGCCGGGGGTGGGCAGCAGGCTGTGGTCAGGTTGCTCAGGGCACTGCCTGTCTGGCCCCACAGTCAGAGGGAAGCCAGCGGCCAGTGTTCGCGACATCATCCTTGTTCTGTCCTTGAACAGCCTAGTTTCCCTTTAAAAATGACTATTTATGGAGCTTTTATTTAAGAGTTATCTAAAACCTTCTCCAGCCTGACTTTTGCCCCTGCTTCTACCTCTTCTTCAGGGAAAAAGGGGACTATAAACTGAATCTTACTGCATCCAGTAGTGTTTGCTTTGATTAGTCTTGAATTCCCCATGTCTGAGATCGCTTTGAAGTTCCAGGAGTCAGTGACAAGGGCAGCCGCCTCTCTTCCGAGGGCCCAGGTGACCTTCACCCCACCGGTGGGAGGCCGCTTTGGCCTCGGCACTGAGGGTCAGACTCACCCAGCCTTTGGAAGGTCCAGGTTCTCTCCTGCTAACTGGTCTCTTGATGTGTGACCCGAGAGGCTTGGCCAGGTCGTTAGCTCTTCTTGCCTTTGTCTCTTGGGTTTGTGCTGTCTTTATATTATCATAAAAATAATATATATTATTATCGTATGGCTTTATTTCTACTCTCATGATAAAAGCCATGTAACAGGAAACTTGGAAAATATTATTGCTAATTCCATCACCCATGTTCACCTATTGGGGTACTTCCTTCTAGATTTTCTCTCTAGGCTGATGAGGTCTTGTTCAGTTGGGGCCTTTTTCTGTGTGAAGTTGAAGGTTCATCTCTTCTAATGCAGAGGTTACTTCCAGATGTGCTTCCAGCAGGGACTTGCTTCGGAGAAAAACGCATCACAGTTATTCATAGATGGGTGCTAAAAAGAAGAGCAGGGCAGCACTGGCTGGGCGCTGGTACGGGACTGGTGCTTTGGGCCATGTCAGGTGACTCCCATCTGGAAGGAGCATCGTTCTAGCCGGGGTGACAAGATCCACTCAGGTAAAAAGTTGGGTGACATCACACAATCACATCACAAAAGCACAGGTGCTTGGGGAGCCTTGCTAATTGAGACACACAGAGGACAATGCCTTCAGGAACCCGGGTGCCAAAGATCTGGTGAGGTGGTCAGGGAAGCCTTCCCGGGGGAGGAGGCTGGGGGCTGAGCTTTGAAGGCAACAGTCTGGGCTGATATTCGGAGATATTGGAGAGATGTGGATGGAAAACTCCCAGGAAGTTAGGAGGTCTGGAAGTAGCTCAGGGAGGTGGGGGGATGGGCTGGAGTTAGAGGTGAATGGGGGCATCTGAGTTGGAGGGAGAGGGGGCCAAAGGGATAGCACATTCAGGAGAGGAAGGTGAGCAGGGAATCTCAGGTCTGCGCTATGGAATGGTGAGAAAGCTGTTGAGTGGCGAGGGGTCTTGCCATCTCTTGGCTCAACCTCCTTCCTACCCAGAGCCGGAGTGGGTCTCAGGCTGGCCTGGCTGATGTCAACTTGCTTTATGGCAGCTGCATGACAGCCTGGAGACAGTGGAACATCTCATTCAGCCCTGGAGCTATGGCCTTAAATTCCAGCTCCATCGGGTAAAGCCCCGCAGCCAAGTCCACCGGGGGCACTTTTGGAGCTGACCAACGTTACATGCCTGCACCTGCTCGGCGTGGAGGACCCTGGCATTGGGGTACAGAAGAAAGTGCTCATAGGACCCATGCGCTGGTGTGCACTATAGCGTGGTCCTGGTTAGATTTTGCAAACGAAGGGTTGCTGGAACAGTCTCAAGTCACCTTTAGAATGCATATGATCTGTGGTCTTATTGGAACTCTGGGTGTGAATGAGTTGGTGTCTAAGGAATCGGAGCTCAGCGTGTCAGGGTTGTTTATCTGAGTTACGAGTCATTGCACAGCCTTTCTTGCCTCTGAGGTTTGTGGTTCTCAGCTTCCCATTCACAGTCTGGCTCCCCCAGCTTCGTTTTCTACTTCAAGTCTGTCCTCTGGATTGTTACTTGGCCTCTCGCTTGGGTTACACTCATTGGTGAAATGAGGGTAATACGTCACCCTAGGGATTTCATGAGTTAACGTGGGTGAAGTACTGACAGTGCCTGGCACAAGGTGGTTCAATACCAAGGTCAGTCACCATCACAGCTGTAGGGACCCTTGAACAACACAGTCTGGACGTGCAGACCCTCTTGTCTGTGTGTTTCCCTATCCCAGGTCAAGAAGAAGACTTGGATGCCTCTGCTGAGCCCAGGGTAGGGCTAGTCTGCAAGTTCATTTTCCAGGTGGGGAAAGGGGGCACAGTGATATGAGATGCCTTGACCAACTGGACTGGTGTCCTTGGAGCAACCACTGCGATCTAGAATCAGCAAGTGCTGTCTGACTGGTGTGAACTTCTGAGATGGAGGGAAGGAAGAGGATTTGAGGGTTTGGGGCACATCTTCAGGTGATGGATGGTAATAACTTTCCACTAGTTTAGCCAAAGACAGCAGGATGTGGGTGAGAGCAATGCCATTGCAGCCTCTGGCTTTGACAGAGGAAGACTTGTGTGTCGCTGGGTTGCTAAGTATTGGGACGGGGCTGGTTCTGGGCCACATCTGGGTAGGGTGGAGATGGAGATGCAGTGGAGGGGCCTCCGGGCTGGGAGAAGGTGGCCTGGGTCCTAGCCACCTCTGGGTCCTAGCACTCAACCTTCTGAGTATCAGAGGGCTACTTCCTCATTCTTCACTGTGTCTGGCTTGGCGCCCCCATTTATAAAATGAAGGTTTGGGAGGGATTTTTAGGCTCCTCGCTTTCTTCATTTCACAGCACTGTGGAGATCGTGGCCATTGTTTGTTACGATTGCACAATATTCCTTCAACACACGTATCCCTATTGACAGACGGTTGTTTCCTGTATTTCGCACTTACAGGCCACAGTGCACACCTGGTAACTCTACCTTTATGGACAGTGTGCGTTATCTGTAGGATGCCAAGTGAGTTGTCATTTGCGGGCTTCATGCACTGGTGACTTCATGGTCAATGCCAAATCCCTCACCATAGTAGTCACATGGAATTATAGTCCTACTGCCAAGCTATGGCCCTGCACTTTCACTCAAGGGGTGAGAGTGGTGGGCGGGTGAGCCCCTCAATACCCCTTCTACCTCTACGGCTGCAAGGTGGTGGGGTGCTGCTTTGCTGCTGCTCCCATTTCTGAAGGCACCAAATGTTTTCCTTCCATCTTGCTTCACTGCTCTCCAGCTAGCCCTACCCCCAGTTAGAGAGAATGAAAGAGAGTTCTAGATGTCCAGTATCTTCCCTGGGCTATGTCAGCGACGGCCATCAATCTGTAGACACCCTGGCCTCCCCCAGCCCGTCTGGGTGGCGGGGGAGAAGGAGGCCTACCAGCTGTGTGCAATGGCAGAGGTCAGAGCCCCGCAGGCAGTGAGAAGAGCGCACTCACCCCTTAGGCTTCTGAGGGCAGCCTTCAGCTGAATAATTATGATTCTTACCTTACTGGGGGTCCTGCTGCTTGGTGGCAAATGCATGCCTGAAAGGTGGTGGCAGGGCCTAGACCTTGATTGGGACCTGGAACCATGGCTGGGAGCACTTGAAGCTATTCCCAGTAACTTCCATGGGCTTAATTGACAGACAAAAGGAAATCCGTCACAAAGGAAGTATAAACAGATCTGGTGAAGGGAGGTGCTGTGTGTACCCCCATTATCGTCTCCGAATCACAGGCAGGCATGTGCCCTGCTTGCTTTGGGCATCATTTCTTTGTCCAGGCTAATGAAGGTGGTCAGCAAAGAAACGTGGATTCTTTGCGTGTGCTCTGCCATGTTTACAGGCCACCCCCCCGGCCTCCCAGCCCTCCCCGACACATGCACACACAATCATTAACCAAGCATCTCCTGGGCACCAGTCTGTGCAGGGGCTGTGCATAGGTGGCAGCTGACCAGGACGCTGTCTCCTCCCTGGGGAGTTTGCTTAGACAGGGTTCCTTGTGACGAGTCACAGGGTGGAAAATGACAAGTGTCACAGACAAGACAGGCAAAACGTGCCCCGCAGATTCAGGCCATCCCCTCCCCTCTGCAATGACAGCTCTCTAGTTTGTATTCCCTGAGCATCCAACACTTTGAGAGTTTAATGAAGGGAGAGAACCAGAGTAGAAGAGGGGGTGGGAACTTGCAATAGAGTTTTGGGTCTAGCATTTCAAAGGCTCCCTGGTAAGTTGCTTTGGCTTGGCCAAGTTGGCTGAAGAGGGAAAGGTGAGATTTCCTAAGGGCCCTCTGCACTTGGCCTTTGCTGATGCGACGATGTCATGTGGCCGTCATTAGCAGGACATGTGCTTCTGGAACAGCTGGTGATTTCTCACCCTTGCGGCTGAGGAGGGCTGCATGGAGCCACTTGCATTTGGTTACCAAGACCCTTCTGTTAGTGACCCATGCATTTCCACACACATTTGGAAAGCAGCTGCTGTGTGCCAGCCGCAGGCCAGACAGCAGTGCCCGCCCCAGGGAGTTAAGTTACCATCCTGGGCAAGGTCACTTGGGGGGATCTTGAAAATGACCTCATGTTCCAAAGGTTCGTGGCTCTCCTGGTAGATCTCAGGCCTGGGTGAGATATTTAGGGTGTTCTCCGGGATGAGCAAAAGGAAGGGGTGATGCTGAAGGGAAGTAGTTTGTCCAGTAGCTGAATGTGCCCAAATATTGGCTTGGGGCTGGGGCATGAGTGACTGCGAGTGAATCTTCCTGCTGTGGACCCGACCCTTGGATGCCCACCGGGAGGAGGAGGGACTGGGGCACCATGCGTCTAGCCCCCCGTGGTGGCAATGAGGTTGCCAGTTTCCCTGGGCTGAAAGCCTCTTGTCAGCAGAGTAATTGGATCTGACTTGGAGCAGGCAGGGAGCAGAGGTATTCAAGTCAGTTGTGCTATTTTTAAACGCCCTCTCTTTCCTGAGTGCCTCTCTCCAGCTCAGTGGGAGAGAATGTCTCATCGCAGAACCTGGGGACTCAAAGCTCAGCCCCTCCCCCGACTCAAAGCTCAGCCCCTCCCCCGACACCTAGTATCCCCACCCCTACCCTTCCAAATCAGATCTCCTCGTGGGCCAGCACCCCAGGATGCCGACACCACAGCTAACGTTCTGCTTGGGGAAGGTGGACTCCATGGCTGTGGGGTCCAGGAGACATATCCTGGCTGGCACTGGCGCCCGCAGCAGCTGGTCTCTTGCTTGCCTGGCAGGCCCCGAGGCTCACCACTACGCCTGCAGGCAAACATGACTCTGCTGCCTGCTGCTGTTTTGCCTCTTGGTCGCTGCTCAACTGCTCACAGCTTTCTGTCAGGCTCTCGAGACAGTGGGAGTCAGAGCAGAGAGCTGGCGGGTCCCGTCAAAAGCCCCTCTGGGAGATGAGTCCCACACTGTGCACAGACCTGGGTGGGAGGAAGGCGAGGGGTGGGGGGTCCTCCACGGAGGCCAGTGCTTGGTCAGGACGCTGCTGAGGCTGCCTCCTGTGTCTGCTCCTTCTCGCCTGCCTGCTGCAGCTCCCCTTCCAGGCTGGCCCCTCAACAGGTATAGACAGCAGTTGAGGGGTGTCCAAGCTACAGGTTGGCTGTTCCCCTCCCAGGAATGCAGGGCAGACAGATGCTGGGGATTGTGAATCCCCCCTACTCTGAGAAGACAAGGCCACCTCGTGCAGGAGCTGGCATGGCCATGGAGGTGCTGTGAGCAGACATGCACGCTGCGGATGCCGCACCTGCGCTGGCTGTCATGGCACCTGGTTACAGACAGACTACAAAGGCCCAAAGAGGCCCTGGCCAACGTCACTGACCTGTTTCCCTGACAAGGATCCTCAAACCTCTCCAGAATTTGCAAGGCCTTTGGATTAGAAGAACAAGGGTGGCTTCAGCTAGCACAGCCCTCCTCCCCCCAAGAAGCTGGAGGTGTTCCCCATCTTGGCCAGAAGGCTAGGCTCTGCGGCCCTCTGTAAAAGTTTGTGGCTGCAGATGACAGGTCTTGAACTCAGCTTTCAAATTCGTTGGGTTGATACATTGCAAGCTGGGAACCCTGCCAGGACCTCTTCTCTCCAGAGAGGATTTAGAACAAGGTGGGGTGCCTAAGCCTCTCCAAGGGCTTGCGTATCAAGTTCACACCCAAGGCCCCACTTAGAAAGCAGCACCACTCAAGGCCAGCTTTATCTAGAGAAGCTATGTGGTGACGCCAGGGGCCCTGAGAAGGCCCTCTCCACCCCAGAGCATGTGTGCTAGCCCATAGAACACACTCACCGCCTTTGCTTCCTTTTTTCTTTTTTTAAAGATTTATTTATTTATGCATACAAGCCCTGGGGTACAGGCCAGAGGTGTGGGGGGTGAGAGGATTCACCACAGACAGAGCGGGGTGCAGAACAGGCAGATCAATGGAAGTACACTGCTGAGGGGAGCAGCAGGCGAGGCAGGAGAGGTCTGCTGCACCATGGGGGTCCCCTCCCTGGCCGGCAGCAGGGATCGAACTTGTGCTGCAGTGGCTGCAGTTTGCTTCATAGTGCATTGCTTAACCCACTGCGCCACCAGGGAGGCCCCGCCTTTGCTTTCTAAGCAGTCGTGAGTTATAGGTTCTCAGGGGGGTTGGAGGATGGTCCTGTGCTTTGGAGTCTCAGAGTCCTACGTAAGGACTGCTGCTCCTGCCCCCAGCCTGTTTATCTTTTTATTATTTATTTGTTTATCTTACAACGTTTCTAGGTGTAGTCCCCACAGAATTCCCACCACCAGTTCACTGTGCGCCATCACCACAGTCCCTTGTGCTCTTCCCGTCCCGGCCTTGATCCCACCCCCTCCCCCATCCCTGCAGATGACTCTGATTTGTAGTTGTCTGTTCATTTGTGCTTTGCTTTGTTGTTTTGTTCATTTCCCCCCTTGATCCATTATTATCCTCCTATAAGCGAGACCATCCGGCATTTTTCTTTTTCCTTCTGACTCACTTCACTGCGCATAATCCCTTCAAGTTCCTTGAATTGGGAGGAGAAGGAGAGTTGACATTCAGAGAGAGACCTGGGGACAGCGTGAGACATGGGGGACAGCGTGAACTGGCCACAGGAGCCTGGGGTGAAGGTGGGGGGAGTCTAAGAGAGGGAGCAGAGCAGCCCTGAAATTTACCACAATTGCCATTTTGCTCTACTTACATTTTTTATTAGTTTGTTTTTTTAAAGATTAAAGTTTATTTTTAAAAAATACTCAATGTATTTTAAAGACCACATCAGGGCCTCCCTGGTGGCGCAGTGGGTTGAGCGGCGCACTATGAAGCAAACCGCAGCCACTGCAGCACAAGTTTGATCCCTGCTGCCAGCCAGGGGGGTGGCCCACATGGTGCCGCAGACCTCTCCTGCTGTGCCCGCTGCTCCCGTCAGCAGTGTACTTCCGTTGATCTGTCTGTTCTGCTCCCTGCTCTCTGTGGTGAATCCTCTCGCCCCCCACACCTCTGGCCTGTACCCCAGGGCTTGTATGCATAAATAAATAAATCTTTAAAAAAAAAAGACCACATCAAATGTGCACTTAGTATAAAATTCATATGGTACCAAAGATATTTATACAGAGGAAAACCACAGTCCCTTCTTCCCGTGACCCCAGCCACCCTGGTTCTCTCCTCACGGGAAACTGCTATTGCTGGGCCTCATGGGTCCTTCCAAAAATCACCTGCATATTTACTTTTGCTGACATATGCTATAAAGATCACTGTATGCATAAATTAAATCTTTAAAAAAGATTATAAAGAGACATATCTGCAAGGCCTGGTTTTAGGGTGTTACCTCAAACATTTATATGAGAGGAGCCCCATACTAGAATGCTGCAGTCATTTGGACTAAACAGTGATCTTTATAGCATATGTCAGCAAAAGTAAATATACAGGCTAGAGAGGTGGGAGGTTGGGGGGTGAGAGGATGCACCAGAGACAGTGCGGGGAGCAGAACAGCAGATGGTCTGAAATACACTGCTGAGGGCAGCAGGGGGCAAGGTAGGAGAGGTCTGCTGCACCATGTGGGTCCCCTCCCTGGCTGGGGATCGAACACGCGCTGCTGTGCCATGGATGCTTCACAGTGCAGCGCTCAACCCACTGCGCCACCAGGGAGGCCCAGTCTCTTTACAATTTTCAAAGCGTCTAAGGTGGCATAGATCATCTGAATCCGCAGCACTCTTGGAGGCGGAGATGGCAGTATTCTTATGCTAGTTTTGTAGGATGGGAAGCTGAAGTTCAGAGAGGCTAGGCAGTCACTGAAGATCACACAGCAAGTGGGTGAGGAAGACTAGATTTGCTACAACTTGCCTAACTCCCCAGGCAATTTTCTCTCACTGCTCCCCCCAGGGAAAGTACACCAACATCTGGTGTTGATCTAGAGCAATGATTTCATGAAAAATAATGGACCTGGCACATGAAGACTCTGCAGCCACCACCACCAGGCAGGCCTGGTTAATCCCAGCAGGGCACAGGCAGACTGTAGCTGCAGAGGCCACAGCTGCACTCCATGAGCACACTCACACATACACTCACACACTCCAGGAGAGTAAACACAGCATCTGGAATCCTGAGCTCCTCATTGCTTCCGTTCACCCTAGTGGGGGGCAGGGGTACAGTGGCAGCTGGAAAGGGCCTACAAAGGACCATATCAAACTCATTGGAGCCATTTGGCCCCAAGACATACCTTCTTGTATGCTGTCACAGCATCACAAATGGGAGCATGAAGGCACAACAGGGCCTGAGCTGAGCCACAGAAGAAGCTGGCAGGACGGGCCTTTCTTGGCTCACAGACACCAGCAGCTTCAGGCGACAACTGGAGTCCAGGAGATGGGGGCGGGGGCGGCTTCGAGACCTAGAAGCTTTTGGTTTGGAATACTGCCAGTGAAATGCCACCTAAAACGGCGACCCCGCTAGCCACTGGGGTAGGGAGCCCCCACCTGTGCTTGCCACTTTCCTTAGAACATATTTTAATGTTCCAAATAAATTTTGATGCTGCTGGCAGTGAAAGCCAAGCTTCGACTCAGAAACAGGCTCTGAATTCCCATTCCTGGACCACTGGATTAGTCTCTCTGCTACCCCAAAACTCAGTTTCTTCCTCTCTAAAATGGGGGTCGTCTCCATAATTCACTGTGCGGAGGACCATAGGGCGGAGCTCGGGAAATGCTTCGTGAGAGGTGCCCGAGGCGCTGACATTACTGTCAACAGCAAGGAGTTCCCGAGGCATCTGCAGCTTCCGGGGTTGGAGGGGAGGGAAGCAGGGAGCAGACAACATGCAGGCCAGATGCCTGGGTCCTGGGCGTGGAGCATGGAGAGTCAGGAGCCGGCGTTACTCCAGCTGGCTACCAGGGCTGGGGACTGACCTCCACCTTTTGGACTTTGCCGTTGGCGTTTTCACTGCTAATTACCATGTCATGGGGGTGGAGAGGGAGAAAACCCAAAACAATTGATTTGTCAATTTGCCAGCACATCTGGGAAAAGGCTGGGTATGGGAGGTCAAAACCAAGGCTGAAAATCACTCCTTGGTGTTCTAAAGGAGACCCACGGGTCTGTGGCTTCCCGTTGTGAGTGCTGATGAAAGCTCTAGGAAGTCGAGGTCTGCTACACACCCTTCAAGGGGAGAGGCAGAGAGAGAGAAGGCACTGACGCTCTTCTGGCTCTGTCGGGGAAAGGTGGCTCAGGGAGCTGGCTTGAGTTTTGGGAACCAATTAGCAAATCATCTTTCATCCATCCATCCACCCAGTAAGTGCACCGAGCCCCGGAATTATAGCCTGCCCTTTCTGAGGGGGTTCTGGAGGTTTCAGGGAGAGAAGACAGGATTTTGCTTTTGAAGCATCCACACTCACATTCAAAACAATTACAGCATAACTCAGAATTGAATCTCCACTTCAGTATTCAATAAATGGCACTTTAATCCCTACTTCATGTATTCAATAAATGGTAACATCATCTGTATTGGTTAGTTGTTTTTGTTCGATCACAACTCCAACATTTGGCTCTAAAACAACCACCATTTTGTCAGCTCACAATTCAGTGGATTGATGATTTAGGTGGGACTCAGGGGGACGTTCTTTCAGTCTTGTCTGGGCTCACTCACGAGCCTACAGCAGGCCGGGCAGACTAGTCTAGGTCAGTCTCAGCTAGGACCGTTTATTTCTGCCTTTTGTGTTCTCTCATCCTGCAGCGGTTAGTTTGGGTTTGCTCATGGGGCAGAGGTAGGTCCAGGCGGAGGCCACGGTTCAGAAGCCGCCTTCACTGCTTTCTGCTCACCGCCAAGCCTAGGTTCAAGGGGTGGGGAACTAGGCTCCGCCTCTTACTGGGAGGGGCTGCAGAGTCCCCTTGCGAGGTGTGTGCATATGGGGAGGGGAAGAATTGGGGTCACTTTTGCAAATTATCAACATTCCATCTCAGTTGCTCAAGACAAAAGATCTGGAGTCTCCTTATCTCTGTCTCTTATGTTCCCTGTCCAGACATCAGCAAGTCTGGTGCCATCTTGACTTATCTTCTGAATCTGACTCTCTTCCTCCTGCTACCCGATTTCTACCCTAGCCCAAGAAACTATCCTCTTGGTCACTGTTTCTTCCCTTTTTTTTCTGTAGCCTATTCTTAATGCAGCAGCCAGAGCTATTCAAATTCTGACATTTTACTTAGACTCCCTATGTTGGCTCCTACTCTCATTTGGAATAAAAACCAACGGCATATCACAGCCAGTGAAGACATGCATGATCTGTTTCCCTGTACCCCCAATATCTAGCTCACCTAAAGTCTTCCCATTCTCCCCTATTTCACTCTGCTCCAACTCACTGGCCTCTTGGTGTTCCTCAAAATGCCAGGTGTGCTCTCACCACAGGGCCTTTGCACCTTCAGTTCTGTCTACCTAGAAAGCCATTTCCCTGGGTATCTTCATGCTCAGTTGACATTTAGATCACCCACTTCAGGTCTATAAATGAAAGTCACCTTCTCTGAAACTGTCCTGGCCAGTGTATAAAAACTGGAAATTCCTCTACTTAACCTCTCTCTGCTTTAGTTCATCATCATCATTATCAATACATGACTTACTTTTTTTATATCTACTTTTTTGTCTACACCAACACAGTTCAGTAGAATTATAATATAACACACACATATATATATATAATTTAAATGTTTTGGCAGGCACATTAAAACAGTAAAAAAGAAAGCTGGTGAACGTCATTTTAATAAAATAGATTATTTAATCCAATATATCAAAAATCATCATTTCAATATAGAAGTCATTTGAGAAGTTGTTAGTGTTTACATTATTTTGTTTGTGCAAAGTTTTCAAAGCCTGGTATATATTTGACCCTGGCAGTCTGCATCAACTTGAACTCAGCACATTCCACATGCTGGAGAGTCACACATGGTGACCACACCGGGCAGTACAGAACTAGGCCACAGTTCCATGGGGGTGAAGAGTTTGGATTGTTGTATTTAGATCTGTATTGAGAACAGTGCATGACATGTAAACGGTATGCAATGGATATTTGGTGACAGAGTAAGTCAAGTTCTGAATCAAATGCATGATGCGATCACATAGTTCCAGACCCAGAACAAAGGAGCTGTCCAACCAGCCTCACTCTTGGGGCTACTGGGCTAGAGCAGTGAGGGGTGAAGTTAATCTCTCCCAGTCTTGCCACCTCATTCATCCTTGGCTTTCCATACTCTCTGAACAGACAGAAGCCCTGCACGCTCACCCACATGGAACATTAAGGACTCACAGAGTCGCCCTCTTGGGGACATGTGCATGAAAGCAGGAGTGAGAGAACAGGGCTTAATCCTAGGCACGGACTCCCTCCTAGGGAGGCCTTGGCTCCAGTGGGGAGTGCAGCTACTGGATCATAAGGAACTGGTGCCCTGGGTTCACCCAGGAGTAGGATGCCAGCCAAGGTGTTTCAGTTGTCAGGAGCCCTGGGGTGAGTGGCCTGTGGCTGGGTGCCCTGGCTACTCTGGCCTGCCTAGAGTTTCACTCTAGACCATGCTTGGGGCTTGATGGAATTAGAGGAGAATTAAGGGAGTAGGAGTATGTCTCTCTGACCCATCTCTGCAGCCAAACCTGGACCAGACCTAGTGGAGGGTAGAATTTCTCTGTGAGGGTCCTTCAAAGGAGGCCTCCCCTGGTGCTCACCCTCAGGTGCCAGTAAGACACTCCATGCTCATTTTGCAGATCAGAAAGCTGCAGCTTAGAAAGGTCCTTTGGAGCTAGGAAGTGGGGTGCTTCCGTTGTTCTCCTGAGGACTTGCCTGGGGTCCTGTTCTAGGGAGCAGGTCTAGTCTGGGTCTGTGGGCCTCTCAGTTCAACTGGGGTGAGCTGGTTGAAGGGACACTGGTCTGAATTGCTAAGTGCAGGATATCAAGTGATGAGCTGAGTGGGCAAGGCACAGCGTGACCTGGCCTGCTTGGGAGGGCTAGTCCGGTGGTAGGAGTGGTCACAGCCAGGGCAGCCAAGGGACTGACAGTCACTTGAGCTGGGCCTTTACTGCTGGATAGGCCTCTGGGAACTGCCAGTTCCCAGGTATCTTTATCTTTTCCTACTCCTCTCTCTTCTTTCTTGCTTTTTAATCTCCTATCCATCTCTCTCTCTCTCTCTCTCTCTCTCTGTCTGTCTCTCTCTCACACACATACATACACACACACCACAGCTCTAAACCAAGGTGCCCATGAGCAGTTGGGAATCTAATTTAATTGCCTTTACCCCCCTGAAGCAGGTGGATACCCATGCAATGCTGCGATTTGGTTTTAGGGCCTGGAGAGGCCAGGGTCTCCTGCAGTGCCGAGGCCCACTGATGGCAATTTGAAATCCCACCAGGAGAACTTCATGATCTGGTCTTGCCAGAACACAACTGTGCCTGAGGAAAGCTGCAGTCCCAGTTCATGCGAGCTGTTCTTTGGCCTTGAAGTTCACAAGAAATAGGCCCTGAGGCTGAGGCAAATGGGGCCTGGGTACCCACAGGACAACACTCGGTCAGGCCCGTGCACGCCACTCATGGGGCCCGAGCTGGTGGGAGTAGAACATCGGCCTGTGACCTCACTTAGGAGAGTCCCTGTCGTGCAGCCCTCTGAACCTCTGCCCATCAGGGCGCCGGACAATGCCAACGTGATACACGACAGGAGCTGCCCTGGCACTGCTTGAGAGCTGATGGGCCTTGGGGGTTATTCTTGTTTGTTTGTCCACTTGAGTCTTTATCAAGAATATGAGGAGAACATCTGAACCGTGGCCCAGAAAGCCTGCCCGTGGTTTATAAATGCTAAGCAAGGCCTCCCTCCAGGAGTGCAGGCCTCTCCTTGCTGGCCAGAGGGCAGGAGGAGGGTTTCTGTTCAGGTACAAAACTTCTGGATTAGAGGATTATGACTCACACTGACCACCAGCAGGGGCTGGACCTCCCAGTCCATGTTGGACTTGCAGCCGGGCCCCTGTACTCACTGCAAGAGTCCCGGGTCTCCGAATCTTTGTACCTTGTACTTCACCTCCTTCAGCTGCTTTTGTTCCTCTTCCACTGCACAAATCCACTAGTGCTAAAATGCCAGCGGGCAGCTCTTCTGACACGACAAGTTGCTGCTTCCTACATAGTCACCCATTCATTATCACTCATTCATTCATCCATGCATTCATTCGGCGAGTTCCTATGGTGTTCTAGGTCCATGCCCGGCACCAGGGAAGAGGCGAATGAGGTGGCGTCAGGGCCCGTCCTCATGGAATGAGGGCTTCTGACACTGTGTCCCTGGCAAAATGCCCCTTGATGATGGCGGTGGGCACGTTGGTATCGACCTTACCAACATGGCAGTAGATGGAGGAAAGGCACTTCGGGCACGAATGATGCCTGGAAGACTGTCATTGCCCACAGGGCTTTCTTCCGAAGTTGTGTCCCTCTGCAGCCAGCCACTGCCCCTTGGGCTCTCTTCCCTTACGGCCAGGCTATGCGGCAACGGGACCTAAAGACTCGTCATTGTGCTGCTTGCTGCAAGCTCGCTGGTAAGTGTCTCACGCTCGTGAGCAAGCAGGTGTCTTTAGCATTGGCAGTCCCCACCCATCAGGGGAGGCATTCCATAGGAGACCAAAGGCCGAGCCTGGGGGTGGGTCCCTGAGCTGCTGTTGGCTGTGAAGGAGCCCTTTGGCTATATCACTTCCTTCCTGGGCCCCTGCATCCCCCATTGGTTAGGGAACCAAACAGTGGAGAAAGAGGCCTCTGGCAGCTCAAGGAGCTGAGCCAGCAAATAGGCTTTTGGGGGCGATCATGCTGGAGCAAAAGAGGTTAAACCCACTTGCATGGAGTAAGTGGTAAGGTAGCCCGGAGGGAGTCTGGGGAGCTGGGTCCGGGCCCGTGACCCACTTTCCATCTTCTTCATCTGTGGCTTGTTTTAATCAAGCAGTCAGCTCCTGAAGTGTACCCCAGACTCCTGGTTCCACCTGTCAAGTTTCCCCACAATTCCTCCCCACCATCTTTCCTGCAGCCCCTCCTGAGCATCCTGCCTCTGAATGGACCACAAAAGATGCATTACCTGGTCACGTGTTCCAGGCTGGAATCAGTGGGAGCCACTGGGAGCCCCTGAAGATGCAGGAAGTGGGGTCCTAAGCTATCAGTGCAGTGGGAGAGGCGGCTCCTGGGGAGCCATATGGGCTAGAGCAGGGAGTGTGTCTCTGGACAGCAGCGTGTGGCTTGCGGTGCTCCCTGCTGCTGGGCACGTAATCGCTCCCTTGCTGCCCTTCTCCTTCCTCCCAGGCCAGCCTCTGCATATCTTCCAGACGTGTTTGGCATAACTCGGGGTGGGCAGGGGAGATGTTGCAGTGCAGTGGCTTCCTCTTATGGGGGTGGCAAGGAGGGGTCCTGGAGGTGTTTCAGTGTTCACATTCCTTTGTGAACTTACTTGACCTCTGCATGGACAACCTCAGTGACAAGGAACTTTGGGGGGCAGAGTGACAGTCTAAGAAGTGCATCTAATGCACTAGTTAGTCACATGGGAATTCTCAGCATCTCCTGCAGAACAGTGGCTACCATTTCCTGGCCCTGGCCCCTTCCCATTCACTGTTACTTCCTTAGGCAGCTTCAGACTTCCCCTGGGGGAGGGGAAGGGATGGGACCTCCAGGGCTTTGGCACGTCCTTCCGGGGCAGGTGGGTCATCTCTGGGAGCATATCTGAGCATATGGGTGCTGGGAGAGGGGTCTCTGAAACAGAAGAGGGAGAGCACTGGGGCCCGGGACCCTGAACTCTGCCGAGCTGCCCTCCACCCACAACTGCACTTCCTGGTCCTTGTCCCTGGAAGGAAGGACTCCCTCAGCTTGAACACGCAACAAGTCCATGAAGCACCTGTGTCTTCGTAGCTATGAATCTGAAGCTTACCTTGCTGAGATAGGAAAGGTTTTCCTTCCTTTTCTTTTCTGCCTTCACCTTTTTCCCCCTCTTCCCACCTTTTGCTTTCTCTTTTCCTTTCTCCTATTCTTTCATTTTACTTTCTCTCTTGGAAGATTCCTGAGCCTGTTCCAAGAACAAAGGATATTTATTGCCTGGAATTTGCCCTGAAAACACTTATTCTGAAGCTTATTACTGGAGGCAAATTTGCATATACATAAAATAGCAAGTATCTTAGGCAAATGCCAAAAGTCAAATGGAGAGGGAAGCCCTGGCAGTCATTATCTGCCCTGCACGGTGGAGACTGGCCAACCATCTCGTGCCCATGAGGTAGGGTAGCCGTGCCAGGGGCAGGGAATGGCCACTGAGGGCCCAGAGGCAAGCAAGGTCCCTGGGGATATGGGAGAAGTGAGGGGAGAGAGAGAGAGAGAGAGAGAGAGCGCTGGGCCTTAGGATAATGTGGGAACCCTTCTGAAGGTCTGCACTGGTCAATGTTGCCTCTCTGCTTCCAGTCCACTCTGCTCACTGGACACCGCAAGAAAGCATGCACCCATGTGCACGCGCGAGCGCACACACACACACACAGGTGTGCACATTTCCCCTCACACCTGTCTCAACAGGGCACCTGGATCTGGGCTATCCAACGGTGCGACCCTGGGGACAGTAGCCTCAGCTCTCAAACACCTTCCTGGACTTTGTGGAACACTTCCTGTGAGGAGGCCAGAGGCCTGATCGGCAGATATTTGAGGCCCCCTCCAGCAGAGAGATTTTAGCAGGTGCATGGGACCTGGTGTCATCGCTGTCGGTCCCAAATCTAAGAAACTGAGAACGGAGAAGTTCAGTGTCCCATCCTGGACTGACTGTCTGGCTTTGAAAGGCTGGTCAGTGGTGGAGGCCTTCCTTGCCAGCCCCCTTGTGGGCAGAAATCTGTATTTCAGAGGTTTGGGGTTTTGTTTGCTGCTTGAGAACTGACTTTTGAGAAAGGAGACTCTCTGGCCTCCAGCGCCCGTGCTGATGAAGCCACAGCAGAGAGCAGTCTGAGTCTGCCCGTCCGTGGGCCGCCCTCCCTCCGTCCTTCCTCTTCACACCATGCTGGGGCTTTGGGAGTCTTTGGGTTCCTCTCTCCCTTCTGACTCTGCTGTGGACCCTGCCTGGCACCCCCACCCACTTCCCTGGCCTGCTCTGTTCCCAGTTCTGAGGGAGAGGGATGCTGTCCTGGAGCTGAGCACAGGGGAACCTGACACCCTGGGAACTGGCCTGGCCAGGATGGAGCGTGTAGACAAGCTCCCCTGGAGACCTACAGGGTTTCGTTCTCATTCTCCTCTCCTGGGCCCAAGCTCAGGGTGAGTGGGAGATTTGGTCCTGGTAAGGCCTGGACCTGAGGTGTCTACTGGGAGGTGGTAATTATCACAGGGCCCTGGTGGGTGGCCTGGCTGGCCTGACTGGCCTGGGAGGGCGGGTGTCCACCCTGACCTGCCCTCCTGACCTGCCCTCTTCATCTGAGGGCTTGAAGGCCTCAGAGTCTGGAGGGTGAAGCCCCTCTGCTTCAGGGTGACCAGTGGGGCCAGGCTGGAATACAGCTGGGCCATTCCTCACATTCAGGAGGCTGACCGCCTGTTAGGCCTCAGGGCCGTGTTGTCTCTTGGTTCTTACTCTTTGTGCTGCTGCTCATCTCCACAATCCCTGCCCTGAAGCTCTTGAGGCCCCCTGGACTCGATTCCCTTCACCTTTGGGCTGTGGGCCTCTGCAGTGTGTCCTCTGCGTGTTACGACTGGGTTTGAGAAGGCCCCTCACTGCTAAGTCTGCTTCCAAAGCCTCTATTTCCCTGAGCGCTGCCCTCCCCCCATCCCCTTTCAGCTCAAATTCCACTCAGTCACTTTCCAGGTGAGTGTCAATAAACCTTTCAGAGCTTCAGAACCTCCTCACTCTCTCCACCCACCTGCCCACGGCCCCAGCCCCTGAGCTTCTGCTATCTCTTCCCTCTCCCTGCTCATGGGACGTTGTGGTTTCTCTGTCCTCTGAGCCACCCACTCTCAGTCACCAGCCTGTTCCGGCTGTGTGTACCCTTGAGGGGTGAATGCCTGTGTCCACACCCCTTTATTTGTGGGCTACCTGTGAGTCCTGTGTGTGCAGGTGGGCCTCTGGTCAGCCTCACACTTGGGCTTCCCCTGCCCTGGCCATGCGGGGCCCCTTCATGCCTCAGCACCCCCCCACCCCCATTTGAAGGTGCTGCTCTTAGGGGTGTGACCGTCAGCGCTGGTTTCCAGGATGACAAGATGTATTTCATCTTGTGCTTCTTTAATGTGGCGCCCTCTTTGTTTCTGGGAGATCCTTCATTCCACCACTCCTTAGAACTGTTACTGAGCTCATTGATGGCATTTCAGCCCTGGGGACATATGGTAAACGGATAGTATAATCAGGGACATCTGGAGATTATTTTTTAATCCAAAGGAGTGACTCTAAAGGAAAAAATGATAGGTTGTTTAGTGACGGGGCCTTTGGGGAGCGGAGGTGTCATCAGACATCATTGCCCATGGGCTTGTCACGTGTTCAGAGATTCTACCCTCAGAT
Source organism: Galemys pyrenaicus (assembly GCA_019455555.1). Classification (NCBI taxonomy): domain Eukaryota; kingdom Metazoa; phylum Chordata; class Mammalia; order Eulipotyphla; family Talpidae; genus Galemys; species Galemys pyrenaicus. Next base: position 1,042,639 of record JAGFMF010011810.1, read on the forward strand.
GCCTCTGCCCCTGGACAGCTATTACCTGCTACTTTCAGACCTCACAAGGTGAGGAGAGGGCTGGGGGCTTCAGAATGGTTGGCTTCACTTCCCTTCTGAGGGTGTGGGGGGGATGAGGCTGAGCACCCCCTGGGAGGTCAGAGACAGGGCATGGGGCACCAAGCCCCAGAATGGAAGTCAACGGTGAAGACTGCCTGAGTTGTTCACCTTTCTCTGGAGAGGCACCAAACAGCGTCTTGCCTCCCAGCCCATGGAGCAGAGGGCACAGGCAGCAGGAGAGCAGAAACCTCCCCTCTGGGGATCCGTCCTTCCCCAGTGGGCTTCCACAGAAATCTGAATGCTCTCCCAGCAGGGCAAGCCCCGCGTGTGTAGCAGGAGAGGCTGGTGGGAGGAGGCAGCTGCTATCCTGGCGGTGGGAGAGGCTCCATCAGCGCCGAGGGGGCGGATATGGCCAGCCTTACCTGACCCGCCCTGCCTCACCACAGCTTAACTCCAGAGTTCAATCAGGCCCACCACCACCCTCCTTGCCACCTTATTTCCAATTAGCCTCCCTTCCACCAGCCTCGGGGCAACCATCCACTTGAACAACTCTTCCCTCAGTCCTTCCGACAGTCAGCCAGCCAGGTACTGACCGAACTCAGCTCCCAGGCAGGTGCGTGGGAATCCTGAGACAGAAAGGCATGAAACTCTGCCAGCTGGAGGTGTCGAGTGTGAAGAAACAGTTCAAGGTATCTCCTGCAGGTGCCAGCTGAGCGGTTGAGTCAGGCTGCTCTACAGAACTCAGAAGAGGAAGGCCTTTGGGGGGCTGTGGGCAGGGGAGACACTTTTGGAGGAGCTGGAAGGTGACCCTCAAAGATGGGGAAAGCAGCTGGCAAGGCACAAGAAAGGCCCCTGGGTGAGAACACGCGAGGTGTGTCTGGGCTGTGGGTAGACAAGTGTGGACAGCTGTGGGGGACTCAGTTGGGTTAGTGGGGAACCGGGAGGATGCAGCTTTAATACCAATAAGGGGTGTACATCTCATCTGGAAACAACGTGCACTCCTCGGGGAAGGCAGACCGGTTAGAGACTTAGCTCCATGTTCTGCTCCATGGCCGGAGCTGGCTTTTTCCCTGCAGCGCTGCACCGAGCAGTGTGGACGCCACAAGCCATGGTGGCCATGGAGCTCTTGGGACAAGGTCAGGCTACACGGAGAAGTGTTGTAGGTACAAAATGGACATGGGTTTTGAAGTCTTATTTCCAGTAGAGAAACAATGTAAAACATCTCAATATTTTTTTTATTCAGTATATGTTGATGTAATAGCATTCTGAATATATTACCTTATGCTGCATATCTTATTAAATTGATTTCACCCATCTCTTTTCACTTCTTTAAAGGTGGCTACTAGAAAAAATTTAAATCACGGTGTGGCTTACTCTATAATCCTATGGGACACAAATGACTTAGAAAATTTGCAACATCTTGTTTTTAGTCCATTCCATCTTCTTTTTAGCTTTCAATGGCTTCCCTCTTCTTTTCTTGCCTTCGGTTGTGCTGGCCTTCTCCCTTCTTTTTTTTTTTTTTTTTAAAGATTTATTTATTATGCATACAAGCACTGGGGTACAGGCCAGAGGTGTGGGGGGTGAGAGGATTCACCACGGAGAGCGGGGAGCAGAACAGGCAGATCAACTGAAGCACACTGCTGAGGGGAGCTGTGGGCACAGCAGGAGAGGTCTGCTGTGCCATGTGGGTCCCCTCCCTGGCCGGCAGCAGGGATCGAACTCATGCTGCAGTGGCTGCGGTTTGCTTCATAGTGTGTTGCTTAACCCACTGCGCCACCAGGGAGGCCCTCTCCCTTCTTTTTTATGGTCATTTGTGACTACAGATGGTGCAGTCAGGGAGAAGGGGAATTCAGAGCCCACTTGCTCTGCTGGATTCATCAAAGCCAGAATTCACCAAGCAGAGAGCCCTCGTTCCCAGAATTCTTGTGGGAAATGAGGTTCTAGATCATTCTTTTCAGTAATGCTTTCTTATTTTTACTTGGTTTTGCAAATATTTATACTAAAAAGATTTTTAAAAAAAATTATCAATGACATGCACGTCATTTACAAATTCAAGTAGCACCGGTGTAAGACACAGTTAGTGAAACAGATTGCCTACCCCTTACTCTTTCCATCACAGCCCCCAAATCGACATTTCCAGCTCTTCTTTGGGTATCTACTTCAGGAAATACATACATTTCTAAATAAATTATTAAACTGCTACATGTTAGTTTTTCAGTTATGACACTGCCTATTTTCTTATTATAAAAGAAGTGTCCTTTTTTGTCCTAATATAGGCTATTAATATTTTATTTGCAGTGTATAAATATTTTCTTGCTGAACAAAACTGTGTATAATAACTACACATTCTTGCACAAACTTTTCTCTGCTGGAGGTAATTATTGACTCATTTTGGGGGTTGCCTTCCTATAATGTTATACAAATTATTTATTAAATTATAAAATTGCCTCAAATACTAGTAGACTTCATAGTAGACTACATAGTAGACTAGTAGACTACAAAGACTTCATATGGCAAGTCTATTGGTAGTTCTAGCTTTTCCACCCCTACCCTTGCCTCAGACACCTTTTTTGGAGCATCCACTTTCTTGATCCTCTTGAAATGGTTGCTGGAAGTGCTCAAGAAACCCCACTTTTTTCAGGTGCTACCCCTTTTTTCTTTGCTTCTCTTTCTTGGTTTATGTTGATGCCTGTTGGGGAAAGAAAGCTGACAGGGTTCATTTTTTTGAGGCCCTGCACATTAGAAATGGTTTTATCCCATCCTCTTCTTTGTTGTTAATAGTTTGGCTGGGCATAGAATTCTAGACCGAAAGTCGTTCCTCCCTGCCTCCCACCACAACACAAGTATCCTGAAGGAAGTTGTTCTACTGTTTTCAAGTTTCTGATGTTGCTCTTGAGAAAATGCCTGCTATTCTGTGTCCTGAGCCCTAGTGTGGCCTCTGTCTGCTTTCTCTCTGGAAGTTGTCAGAATCATCTCTTTGCCCCCACTGTTTGGACATTTCACTGTGAGATGCCACAGCTTGGGGTTCTTCCCCTCTAATGTTTTGCTGCACATTAGAGGGTCTTTTCTATCCCAAACTCACACTTTCAGTTATGGGAAACATTTCTTTAAAGTTTTTTTCATAATTTCCTCACTATTGCTTCCTCCATTCTTCTTCTCTTAATAGTCAAATGTGGAATCTTCTGGCTGGTGTTTGCCTCTTTTTCTGCCCTCTTTTCCATCTCTTTGTCTTCATGTTCTATTTCCTGGGAACTGTCTCCAGTTTTGTCTTCCAAATCTTCTGAGGGATTTCAGATTTCACCTTTTTCATTTTGTTATTTCCAAGAGCTCTCTTTATTGTGTTTTCACCTTGCCTTTTCAAAGAGTTTCTTGTGGTTTCATGGATCTAACATCTTATTTCTCTGAGGGTTTGGAACGATAGTGCTTTGAGGCTTTTTTTCCCCTGGCCCTTGCATTACTTTGTTCCTCTGATTTCTTCTCTTTTTCCTATTTAAAATTTTGCATATTCTCTCTCATCATTGTAATCTTCCTTAAGAGCCTGGTCACCCTGTATGTACATATTGAAAAGCAGGTCACTCAAAGCTGTCTAGAAGCTGTGTGTGTGTGTGTGTCTACTTTTCAATTTATGGGCTTCATTAGAAAATGGCCAGTTGGGCACCTAAACATTTGGGGCGGGGGAGGTAGGATCCCAACAGAAGAGCTCTACCTGGGGCTAGTTTCCAGGCAGGACTGTGTAGGTTGCAGGGAAGGGGCACCTGGATGACCGCATTTTCAGAACCAAGTGGTAGAAGGTGACAAGAGTTTCCAAAGTTCCATGTACAGACTTTGATTTAATCCCCTTGTTTGAACCTGGTGTCGCACCCCAGACCTCCTCAGCTGGAGTCTCCCTGGCTGAGTTTCCCTGCAAATATACCAGGGGGAGAGAGGAGCAGTCACAACTGCATGGGGAAGGGGAGAAGCAAACTGCTCCTGGCAGAGACTTGTGATCAGTTCTATAGGTTTGTAGTCAAGCTCTCAGCTCCACCCTCTCTCCTATCTTCCAGAGCAGTCACAGCTCTAACGCCTGACCCTCCTAGCACATGTGGCAAGGTCTGTCCACTTCCGCTGACCACCCCTTTCACGGGCTCTTGGTTTCTGATTTCTCCGCTCTGCTAATTTCTCCATCTGCTTTCCATCTTCTGAAAATCTGTTGATATCTGTTGCCTGCTGATGTCACCTCTTCTGCTCTCTCTGTCCTTGTCTTTATCTTCTCCTTATTCCTTTGCCCTCACTTCGGTGGGGTTTGGGAAGGAGCGTGTATGGGTTGAAGCAGTCTTGTGTAGCAGAAAGCCTCTGTAAACTTGAAGTCCACTTCCCTGCCTCATTAAAGGACTGCAGTGTTGAGAGTTGGCTCTTCTTCAGGGAGAATTTTAAGGCTTTCTTGTCATCAAGATCAATTTTATTTCCAGAAGTAGTGGAGACTAGACTGAATCTAGCCTGAGCTCAACATATTCCTGGAAATATTTGCTTTGAATAAAATATAATAAGTTATTCTGTTATTTAAATAAAAATTACTTTGCATAATTAATTTTTTTTAAAGCTGCACAGAAAACCCCTTCCGATTGTTTTCGCTCTGGAAATTACAGCTCCCTGTGCGGTGGGTGCTGGCTAGCCAGGGCTTCATTCACGTTTAGGACTTGGCCAGGCTGAACTCAGGTTTCTCTAGAGGCAGCTACTTAAAAAGGTCTGTTGCAAGGGAGGAGTCTAACTCCAGAAAGCCAAACCACCTTCCTGAACCATAAATGTCCCTGAATGAGTGTGTTCATTTTAAAAACGGAGTTTATCTATTCATTAAAGGAACCACTCCCCTACCTTCCAAACACACACACGCACACGCACACGCACACGCACACGCAGAGTTTTTTTCTTGGCAGTAGTAAAGATGACCACAGGACCACAGGCATAAAAAAGTGATGACATTGGGGGGCGGGAAGCGGTGCTGCTCCTCAGGCATCTTCTCTGTCCTTGCCTCTCCAGGTGCCCCCTTTCAAAGGTCTCAGCATCCTCACGCTACCTCCTGCCGCCACTTCCACCTGGGCCCCCCGCAGCCGCAGCAGCTCGCTCCCGACTTCCCCCTGGCCCACCCCGTGCAGTCGCAGCCTGGCCTCAGCGCCCACATGGCCCCGGCCCACCAGCACAGCGGCGCCCTGCACCAGTCGCTGACCCCGCTGCCCGCCCTGCAGTTCCAGGACGTCACAGGTCCCTCCTTCCTACCTCAGGCCCTGCACCAGCAATACCTCCTGCAGCAGCAGCTCCTGGAAGCGCAGCACCGCAGGCTCGTCTCGCACCCCAGGTGAGTGCTGGCGAGGGCGGGGCCAGTGGTCACCCAGCAGTCTCTGCAGAAGGCAGCCTGCCCGCTAGAGACAACCCTCTCTGGACAGCAAGCACTGCCTCGCCCCAGAGGGTCTTCTCAGAGCTGGGGCATGTCCCTGTCTGCAGCAGGCCAGGTGTAGGGCGTCTGGTGGGCTCTGATTTCACCTGCACTTCCGCACAGTGTGGGAGGTTTGAGTAGGGGTCTCTCATCTCCCTTCTAGCTTCAGGATCACTTTGTTGTTACGCCCAAGAGCCCAACGGGGTACTAAGGAGCAGGGGTGGCTCACCCCGTGCTCAGAGCCCAGGCTGGCTAGAGAGACCTGCCCCAAGCCAAAGGGAGAACAAAGGGAGGCTATACCAGGCAGAGGGTCTGAAGCAGCTGCGGGCCCTGGCAAGTCACTTCGAGTCTCTGACTCTCAGCTGTCACAAAATAAAATTGAACTAGGTCAGGCTTCTCAATTTCCTTTGTCTTAAGACCCTTTTTATGCTCAAAAATTATAGTAATCGTCTATGTATTAGAAATTAAAACTGAAAAACTGAAAAAGTATTTATCTGTTCATTTAAAAATGGTTATAAGCTCATTATATGTTAACACCAATAATATATTTTTTGAAAAAGAGCTATATATAAATGCGGTAGGAACTTTAAAAAACTGGCAAATCTCCAATGCCTGACTTAATAACACAACGGAGTTCCCGTGTCTGCTCCTGCATTTAGTCAGTTGCAAGATCACAGGTCACATTTTTCTGGAAAACCACACTGTTCACTTGTGAGAGGATGAGCAAATAAAACCATGGTATTATTAGGAAAACAGTTTTGACCCCACAAGCCCCATGAAGTGTTCTGGGGACTCCCAGCGATTCTTGGAACACACTTTAAGAACCACCAGTCTAGATAATCTCTATGACTTAGGCATTCATGACTGTAGGGGTTGGGATAGAAGGTGAGGGTTGTAGGTTGGAGAGAGGAGAAGTTATGATATGGAATGTTTAGGGAGGTCTTCCTGGAGGAAGAAGACCTTTCTTCCAAAGGTCTTCCTTTGGACTGAGCCATGAAAGCTGGAAAGAGTGTGGAGCAGGGTGGAGAAGAGTATGGTGGGAGCAGAGGGGCTGCAGAGAGATGGGAGAACCTGCAAATGGCAGACCTGTGTGACTTGAAGACAGTCTACTCAGGATAAAAGGAGAATAATAAGGGAAGGAGCAGAGCAGATGAGAAAGTTTGGGTAGGACAGGTGACCTGATGCAGACACACCAGGGAGAGGCCTCAGTAGAGAGGGCAGCCCCAAGACAGCAGGAATATCTGCATTATTGGCTGCTTCCCTGCCCAATAACTTGGATCATAACTTTGGAGTTTGGGAAGAGGGGCAGAACCCACAACTCGCCGGCTCTGGGCTCAGGCTGGCTGGGGCAGCTTGGTGCTCCTGGGAGCCCCTAACACCACGGACCCTCCTTCTCTCTGAGCAGGCGGAGTCAGGAGCGCGTGTCTGTCCACCCCCACCGCCTCCACCCCAGCTTCGACTTCGGCCACCAACTCCAGACGCCTCAGCCCAGGTATCTGGCTGAGGGTACTGACTGGTGAGTCTATGGGGTCCCTGTGGAAAGGAGGGAAAAGTAGGGGAGGGTCTTGCCTGACCATGGAGTTTCTTCTGTTTCCTTCACTTGAATGTGCAAGAGGCCTAGTCTTTAAGCCTCTTCCCATAGCTACCCTCCCACATGGCCCATACTGGGTGTGCTTCCAGCAGTGAATTCCAGTGTGTCTGGGTGTCCACATGTGTCCAATATGGGCCTCAGTGTGCATGATCCTGCAAAGGAAGAGGGAACAGGCATACAAACATTTCCCAAGTTCAATGAGGCATGGGAACTAGCGGTCAGTCCCTGGGAAGAGGGCAGAAAGGAGGGCCTCTGGAGCTAGAGTAGTCAGGGAAGGCTTTGTGGAGGTGGCGCGTCTCAAGGGATCCACGGAGAAGTGTCTGGGCATGCAGTGAAGGCAGCGCCAGTTTGGGTGGGAGGCATAAACACCAGACCATGATAAATGCAAAGAACGGAGACAGAGCTGGCTGGGTTGGAGGTAGACTTGGGAGAACAGCTGGGGAGAGGGGCTGAGGGTTTGTGGTGGTGTGTTTGTAAGGAGCAGGTCCACCATCTCTCGCGCTCAGGACAGAGGTCTTCGCTGCTCTGGGGTGCAGTGTTGCTGGCCTTCAAATCCTTGGTTCCACCTCACCCTCTGGTTCTAGCTAGGGAGAAGCTGATCGATAACTAGGGTCAGAAGTAAACACTCTAACATGTGAGAAAGACTCGCCTGTCTCTGAAGTGTTTAAAAGTAAAGGGCGTCACGCTTACAACTACTCGTAAATAAATAGTTCAGAAAAATTATTCAGGGGGAAGTGTGTGTGTAGGTATCTGGAGAGAGAGAGAGAGAGACAGACAGACAGAGAGAGAGAGAGAGACAGATAGAGAGAGGGAGAGAGAGAGACAGAGAGATAGAGATACAGAGACAGAGACAGAGAGAGAGCGACAGAGACAGAGGGACAGAGAAATAGAAATTCAGGAAAACATTTATACTCTTGGAATGTGGGTGAAGGGTATCCAGGAATCTTTATGCAGTCTTTCCAACTTAGAGGTCAAAAAAATTTTTTTAAGAATGTAGAAGCAAGGGGTATTGCACGGTGGGGCTCCTGCAGCCACCGCAGCGTGAGTTCTATCTCCCACCAGGAAGGGGACCCTGTGGCGCAGCAGACCTCTCCTGTCTTGCCTGCTGCTCCCCTCAGCTGTGTGTTTCAGTCAGTCTGCCTGTTCTACTCCCCACTCTGTCTCTGGTGAATCCTCTTACCCCCTGAGCCTCTGGCCTGAACCTCAGCTCTTGTATGCATAAATAAATTAGTTTTTTTAAAAAAGAATGTAGAAGCAAGCAAACAAAAAGACCTCAGTGGACAGTGGACAGGGATGGACTGTTAAAGAAGACAGACATGCAGTGGAATTATTTCTCAGCAACTGCTTTACTTGAGGATTGCTTTGGGAACGACCCCACACTGGACACCTAGGAATGACTCAAAAGGGTAGTTCTGCTTGGCTGGATGCTAAAGGTGCTACTAGTTGCAGAAATAGCCATTTTCACACATTCAGATGTCTCCTCCGCTGGGGTTCAGGTACAGGTACACTCCCCATTAGACTGAACAGCCCCTTCGAAGAGAGATTGCACTGCAGCCAACTTTAGCCCAGCCTCTTTCTAATTAGCAGATTCAAATTAAGAAGATTTAATTGCAGTTTGGATTGAAATCTGTCCCTCAGCAGTCAAGTCAATCCAATTTAATTCAATTCAATTCAGCACATCAGAACACCCAGGGCCCTGGCGTTCGGCTGAGTGATTTGAACAAACACACGTGACGTGGCAAATGGGACTGCACAGGTGACGTAGGTGAAAGTCGCCCTGGAGAGATGTCAGGAGGGTGGCGCAGGTGTTGGTCTTGCTCACCTTTCGGCAGTTGGCTCAGCATCCTCCTCCTCAATCATTTCAAGCGTGCTGTGTCTGACCCCTGCTTCCCCAGAGAGACCCCAGGGACTGGACTGTGCCTCACCTGGGGGCTGGGGGGCCCCAGCCCTGAGTCCTGTCGGGGCACCCTGGGTGCTTCTTGCCTGTCCAGTCCCCGCTCTCCAAGTACGAAGCTCTTTGCAGAAGAGGAGGGGACAGTTCTTCCTCCGCTGTAATTAGCTCTGTTCCAGCAAGGACCAGGGTAGCGGTGACAGGGGACTTTACTGACTGAGATCAAGCAGACTACACCCCACCCCTCTTTTCCAGAGAGGACTCTTCAGACAGGAGACAGGCAGTCTGGGAATTAGATTACAGGGAATGTGTGACTGGAAGGGCTGCCCTCACCTTCTGCCGAAAGCTCTAGAAGGAAGGGGAGAGGGAAGAGTGTCTATACCCATGTCCCTTCTCTTTTGAGAACCACTGAAAACACATTCCACCCTAGGTCATCCCGGGAACGGAGATGGAGGCCAAAATAGTGGGCATCGGGGGGTTAGCTTCCCTGGAAGCATGTAAGGGTCTATGGGACAATCAGACCACAACCACTTCACACCACTGACAGGGAAACTCAGGTTCAGTTTGCTGATGAGACACAACGGATAAAAGCTGTGCATTGAGGCAATGCCCCTGAAAAGTCTCCAGGGCACTGTTCTGGGTAACCCGGCTTCTTTAGGCCAGGGGGGTGTTTCTGTGACCCCTTCGGAAGCTCCTCCAGGTTCTCATGGGTTGTTGGCAAGAGCAGACAAGACAAGTAGGAGACACTGCTTCTGCAGAGCAAAGGTCTCCTTGGGCAGCCCCCCACTCCTCCGCCCCAGCTGCGGGGGCAGGGCAGCACCCCCTGTTAGGGACCCTTGTTTAGTAAGGAATATGCTGATGAGATGTTCGGACAGTCCCTCACATCTGAGGGCCAAGGCGCCTTTGCTTCTCAAGGCAGCATGCTTGGGATTGGGGCCACACCGCTCCAGGTTCCTGGGACTTTCTTTCCAGAGAGTTCCTTGATCATCTCTTTTGCTTTGAATTTGTTGGTTTCCCTGGGGCTGCTGTTAAGAATCGGAGCATCTGCCACACAGGGGTGTCCCCCAGAGCTCCTTTCACCAAGGGCAGGACAAGGGGATGAGTCTAGGCAAAGGCCAGAAACTCTGGTGCCAACTGGCCATGCCAAGACCATGGATGGAGCACTGGCGCCAGCCGGGCCTCTGCTATGCCTGCCAAGGGGCCACACTAGCGGGTTTCCAAGTTTGCTTGCAACTGGCTTCAAGAGTTTATGTCCTTTCCTAAAGGGCAGACTCATCAGAGTTGTTTCAGGGATTCAGGTAACATATCTGAAAACCAGAGCAATACACGTATATCATGGCATCATGGTTGGAAACAGAAATTACCATAAATCATAGTGAATGCATAATTATATTACTATGCTTATATCTATAGTTCATAAATATAAATGTGTAATTTATAAACATAACCCTATACATGTAATTAAGTATTTGTTGAAGAAATAGGGTGGCTTATTCTGCGCTTTCCTCTGATCTACATCTTGCTGGTTACTCTGGTGCCTGTCCCTGAGCCTACAAACACTCCATTTGGTGTTTTAGGGATGGGCTTGGTCTTGGGAGGGAGCTTTGGTGCAGTAGTTTCCAGAAGTTTTATGGGACCTAGACCTTGCGGCGCTCTCTCTTTTCAAGTCTCTGTTTCCTTAGCTCTGAAGACAGGGCAGCTTGGAGGTTGAGTCCGGCAGCTGTGATCCTCATGCTCCGGGGAGGGGGGGGGGGGCTGGGCGTCTGAGCGCCCACTGTTGGTTGGTGGCCACATCACCTCGGCCTCTGGCTCACATGGTCTGTCCCCGCAGGGATCTCAGCGTGGACGCTGCGGGCTTGAGTCCTGCCCAGTTCCAGGTGCGGCCCCTCCCCCAGCACTATCAGCATTACCTAGCAACTCCTCGAATGCACCACTTTCCCAGAAACTCCTCCTCCACCCAGATGGTGAGTGACAAGTCTCTGCCAGAAGCTTTCTCCCCTGATGTCTTAACCCTGTGCCTGTGTCCAAGCCTCCGTGTGCCCCCATTTGTAAGATGAGAGGTTTGCATAGTTACAAGGCCAGATGAGCATAATCTTTGAAGTTCTTATCAGTCTGTGGTTTGCATTATAAAGCACCACCTCCAGAGAAATAGAGTTAGCAGTTATTGAGCACTTACTGCATACCAGGCACTGTCAAGTTGTTTGCATGAATTATCTCATTTAAGCTTCTCATAACCCCACCTGAAGGGTTATTATCACCATCTTGAGAATCTGCAAAATGAGGCATGGAAAATTTAACTACCTGGCCCAGTAATGCAATGAGTAGCAAAGAGGAAAATCTGTCCCCCGTGATGCAAAGCCAGGTGAGGTGTGTGAGCAGCGCCAGGCTAGTCGGTGCAGGTCGCAGCCTTCAATTTGTTTAAAATCATGATATTTTATTCATTATGGATTATTTGCATTGATCTTTTTTTTTAATTGCATAAAATTCTTCTGCGCTTTCCTCTGACCTGCATCTTGCTGGTCACTCTGGTGACTGTCCCTGAGCCTGCAAACACTCCATTTGGTGCCGTGGGCTCCTTTTACAGGAACTGCTGTTGGTTGGTGGCAGGTCCCTTCTAGCTTCGTCCAGGCCCCGCCCCAGCTTGCAAACGCAGAGCAGAGCAAGGGGGTGAACCCTGCCACCCAGAGTGTGGGTGTAATCCTGCCTCTGCCACTCGCTGGTGTAACTTGGGCCATTTGCTTAATCTAGTTATGTCTCCTGTACCCTCTCGGCAACGTGAGGAGAGCAGTTGTGCCGCGTCAGGCAGCAGGTAACTGACTTACAGCAGCACCAGCCAGGAAAGCAAGCCCAGTCAGATTAGCTGTGACTTTATTGGTGCTGTTATTCTTCCTGGGGCTGAGGATGAGGACAAGAGAGCCATGGGACGAGAAAGCTGGCGCTCACGTGCTGCAGGGTGCTGCAGGGTGCTGCAGGGTGCTGCAGGGTGGCCAGGAGAGGAAGCGATGACACTTGACTCCAGCCTGAAGCGTTTTCTCCCCAACAGGTCGTCCATGAAATCCGAAACTACCCTTACCCTCAGCTTCACTTCCTTGCTCTCCAGGGTCTGAACCCCAGCAGACACACCTCTGCCGTGCGGGAGAGCTATGAGGTAGGTCCCCTGTCTGGGACTCCTCCTGCCGCCTGGTTCACACCCATTTGGTAGAGGTACAATCATTGCTCCAGTTCCTCTTGCCCTCCTCCACTGCTGGGGAGAGCACAGTTGGGCTGGGGGTGCCCAGAGTTGACAGTAAGAGAGAAAACAGCAGAGTAGAGAGATTTTGGTGCTTCGCTCAGACCAGTTCTTCCCTCTGGCACTGAGTGCTTGGTGCTAACACCTTCCAGTGCCCCTCATCCTCAGCGTGTGTGTGTGTGTGTGTGTGTATACACGTGCACATCCACATTTGTCTTTTACAGGAGCTGCTGCAGCTTGAGGACAGGTTGGGAAATGTGACTCGGGGAGCTGTACAGAACACCATCGAGCGGTTCACCTTCCCCCATAAGTATAAGAAGGTGAGTCTGCCAGCAGGCCAGTCTGCGTAGTTGGGAGCTAGGGGGTTCAGATTGTCTAGCTGACCTTGGTCAGTTGTCCACGGAGGACTCAGACCAAAATCTAGAAGACTTTGCTCTGGTTAGATGCTCCAGAGCTGGGACACCTCCCAGGCCCTTCTTCTTTGCTGCTGCCAGGTGTGATCAGAAGGCGATCAGGAGGTGACTGGAGTTCCCAGACGACATCAGACTAAGGAATTTCAGGACTCGGGACCAGGGACAAACATGGGGAGACCTGCCATATTGGGTTGGCCTGAGTTCAAGGTCATTCTCTGGGAGATCTTCATCTTGTGACTCTTCAGATTTATCTTTTGGCAAAATGACCTTTAAGTCTGCCTACCCCAGAAGAGGGAACAATAGCTAAGACTAGTTTTCCTCCATGGGTATTACCAGACTGTTCTCTGCATGGTGTGGCGATAGGAAAAAGAAAGACTAATTTCATTCACTGATTCCATCTCTGCCCCAACCTCCAACCCCCAACCAGAAGACTTAGTAAGCATCAGTGATGTGCTTTGTGTTGGGTGAAGTGTCGGGCTGCACCTAAGGAAGTGTAAGCCACGCTTCACACCATTTTGGAACTTGAAACTCTACACAGCGGTTAACTATTTCCAAATAATTATAATAGAATTTAAAACAAGACAATTAAATCTTAAAGTATAAACAGAGCACCCGCATTGATGTCTGAACTCACGTTGGAACTAGTGCCTGCCTTAAAAGAAATTTCTGGATAGAAAAAAAGTATCCAACAATATAAAATAACAGTGTGATATAAATTACAAAAGTTAATGACAGGTTGAGGAGTTTGCCTTCATCTGAAAATGAGTGAATCAATGAATAGACATTAGTTTAGAGGAAGGAAAGGAGGGAGGGGAGAAGGGAGGAAGAGGATGGGAGAGAGGGAGCAAGGGAGGCAGGAAGGCAGAAAGAAACACCTAGACCTGAAAATGGAGGGGGGGCGGAGGGAAGCCTGGGGACAGGGATTTAGGTTGGAAAGTGTTTAAAGAAGAGTGAATAAAAGAGGGAAGCAGTTTATGCAAAGGATGGATGCATTTGGTACCCAATTCTTTTCCAAACTCTAGCCCCTGGGAACGTGGAAGCTTATGCTCCGAAGCAGAGACAAAGTCCAGTTGGTCTCTTCCTCACCTGACTTAAGCTCTTCCCAGCTGAAAGGAGGAGGGGTTAGGGAGGAGTAGGGAGATCGGAGAAGTGCCCAAAAGTCTGAGTATTATTAGGAACTTAAGAGAGATTGACATATTGGGGAAGAGGCTGGCGGTGGGGGTGGGCGTGGGGTGGGGAGTCTGTGGATGGAAGACAATGGCCACCAGGTGACAAGTGCTCCTTTGCTTCTCCCAGCGAAGACCGCAGGATGGCAAGGGCAAGAAGGAGGAGGGGGAGGAGTCAGACACAGATGAGAAATGCACAATCTGCCTGTCTATGCTGGAAGACGGAGAAGACGTGAGGTAGGAGCAGGCCTCTTCCGTCCCCTCTCCCTTCCCTCTCAGGTATTGGCAATCAGTCATGAGCAGTATGCATGGCGTGAGGTGCTTGTGGCTTATGTGTGTGCATGTGTGCACTGAGTGTGTGCTTAGCGTGCCATAGCGAGCTTCTTGGTTGCACGAGGGAGGTGGGATGTGGGATGTTCTAGATGCGTGGTGGCCAGGCAGTGGAGCTTGTGGATACAAAGCACAGACAACAATGTAGTATTTGGCCTGAATGAGTCTAAGATCTCCAGAACGTTGTTTCAGATTGAGACAAAGGGGCTCCCTGGAGGAAAGGGGGCCCTTAGGGACCTCCTGCCTGTCCCCAGCTCCCTTCCCAGCCTTAGTCTCGCTAAGATCCTCTTTGGACAATTCTCCAGTGGTCCCGGGTGTGTGTCTCCTGGCCCTGGAGTCACCACTGTCCCTTGGCTCCTGGGCAGCCCGGGGACTCCCCACACCTCGCTGAGTATGTCTCTCTCTTGCAGGCGTCTCCCCTGTATGCATCTCTTCCACCAGCTATGCGTGGACCAGTGGCTCGCCATGAGCAAGAAATGCCCCATCTGCCGAGTGGACATTGAGACACAACTGGGAGCCGACAGCTGAGGGAGGAGTTAGCCAGTGGACGCCCCATTTTCCTTCACCAGGTCCCCCCCACGGCCATAGCCCTTGCAGCCAAACTTTGCCTTCTGAGCCATTTGATGTAGAGGAAACGCCTGCAAGCACATTCTGTGGAAAGAGGAGTTGGTGGTGTCGTGTCGAGGGAAAGGAGGGGTGGGGGAGGACGCGCCATCGGGAATGGTCAGGGCCCCCTTCACCTCGCCCGCTGCGCAGAGGGAGGGAGCTGGCCGAGCAGGGTTGGGAAGGGGGGGCCCACGCTGCTGAGAATCCAGATGTGATCCCGAAGGTCCTAGCTGATCGACCGGCCCCTCAATCCTGTCCTTCGAAGGATTGTATATATACCTCTCGACCACGTAGAAACCATGTAGGGGTCTCTAGCTATGTCTGTGGATGGCAGCGGAGCATGTTAGCTTAAGAAAAATGTCGTGTGTGGTGCTCTAGTCATCTTGTGGTGGACATGTCGCTAATTCCGAATTCGCACCAAATATTTCTCATTAAGTTTCTTGTTTTGGTGCCTGACTGAACCCAACCAACGACAGCCCAGATCTTCCCATCTTTAGGAAAGGAAAGGAATCAAAGGTGGAAAAAAAAGCCAAATCCTGTTTACGGTGAAAAGGATGATTTTTTTTCACCCAGGTTAGGAGGCGGGAGGGGGGTGTCTCATTTTGTCTTTGGTTTTGTTTTCTCCTTAGCTTTTGTTTTTCTCATGTTTACAGTGCACGGAGCATGGAGGGGGCATCTGGGAGAGGGAAGGACTGGAGAAGGAGCAGGTGGGGTCTTAGATGGGGCTCTGAGGACCTCAGTCAAGGTTAGGAAGAGTTTGAGTTGGTGAAGGGGGGATTCTGGTTTGAAAGGGGGATTCCCAGTTCCAGAGTTCATTTCCTTATTTCCAGCCATTCCTCCCCACCCCAATTCCATCAAGAACCAGGGAGAGGCCAGTCTTCAGTTAGAGCTGCCCCCTTGTTCCTCAAAGCCTGGACACCCCTGGTCATGCAGACTCCTTCCTCTCAGCTCTGCTAATGCCCTGTCACAAAGAGGCAACTTGGCCACTGCCTCCTTATGCAAAAAATTAGCCAATGATGAAGATAGAATAGCATAACTAATAGACATGTAGTCTTGGCCAAGGCGTTCTCAGTTAATACACAGGAGCTGAAGTGAAGTCACGGGCCTTGAGAATGACTTTGAACTTCCTTTAGGATGTCTTGGATCCTGTTGGAGTCCCTCAGAGATGACCCTGGCCCTGAGACCACCTTGGCTGGGTTTGGGAGGCTGTGTCCCTCGCCTCTGGCTCTTTGATATTCGTGGGCAAGTCCCTTTCTTTCTCTGTGCCTCAGTTTCCTTCTCCTTAGAGTGGGGAGAAATGACAGTACATCCCCATTTCCACTTGCTCTACCTCACCTAGATGTTGTGAGGAAAAATACGATCTGCCTGATGCTCTCTCCTGGGGAGATCCTTGGGGTTTGGGGATGGGGGCCGGCAGGAGAGACAGATGTGGGGGTTCCGAATGGCATCACAGAGTGTGTCTTTCTTCAGCACCCCACATGTTCCTGAACCTTAAAGGGAACAGAGAGATGAGAGGACAGATGAATGGAGATGAGAAAAATCCACCAAATTCCAACCCCAACCCAACTTCCTTTACCCATATGTGGAAAACAGCAGCTCAACTGGGAGTTTGCGCTCTTCCTTTGCTAAACCCCATTCCTGTCCCTCATTTGCACTGCCCTCAACGCCTATGATCCCAGCCCCCTCACCCCTATCTCAAGGCTCTTACAAAAATAACAGAAGACTAAGGGGGACAGGATTCTTATCACATGTCTGAAAAAAGTCCATAAGGCTAAGGAAATTTGAGTTTGCTTTGCTGCTACAAAGGTTAGAACCAAGACCAGTGGGTAAAATGCCTGGGAAGCAGATTTGGGTTGAGGTGGGGTCTTCTGACACAGCCAGAGCTGTGAGGAGGGGGCATCTCTGGGCTTGTGGGGGGATCACTGGAGGCTCCTATTAAGACAAAGTCCTCTCTCAGGACCCGCACCCTGGTGCTCTATAACTGACAGAGCGCATGAGGTGCTGGGAGAGGCCCCGGTAGAGACAATGCCTGAGGACTTACTCTAGCAGAGGTGCCACAGGACAAGAGTGTGATTGAGGTGCCTGCCCATGGGCGCCATTTTGTTCAATTCCCTGATCCCAGGCTATGAACAGCATCTCCGGGCCAAAGGCAGATCTTGACAGTGGGGAAAGTACACCTGAGCCTGGAACCCAGGGAAAGTGAGTCGCTGGTAGCTGAGAGAGGAGCTGGGCACTTTCCCATCTCCCCCTGCTTTGCCTGCAGGTAGCCACGGTGGCTCAGGGAGGGCCACTCCCTCTTTGTCTCTGGTTTTCCTTCCCTCAGAGGCTGTCTTAAAGGCTAGCAGGTAGAAGGGAGTCAGCAGGGAGGGCAGGATGGAACGAAACCGGCGTCCGGGGTGCTGGTCTTAGCTCTGCACAGAACATGTGGGCAATGCTAGACCGCAGGTTCTGGCAGACCCGGTCTCTGAGCCTCAACACAAGGAGGTTGGGTTGGATGTTTGCCCGACTTCCCCCCAACACCCACACTCTGACGCTCCCTGACAGTGTATCTTTCTAGTGGGCGGAGCTGCGTGCCCACTGCGCTGTTGAAAACCTCCTTTTGTGGCAGCAGCATCTGTTTCAGGGGTTGGGGTGCTCCCTTCCGTCTCCCAATTCTCTGCAGCCTCCCTGGGTGCCCAGGCTGACAGACAGGGGTGGGGGATCACAGAGGCCACAGGATAGCCGCTGACCTTGGGGGTAGATCCTGCAGCCCCTGCCCCTCCCTCCTCTCTGGAGCCCTGTATTCTGCAGGTGGGCACAGCCCGAGGTGACCTGGACTTAGGCTGCTCCCAGCTCCTGACTTGCCCTCCAGGCAGTCACCTGGATGAGAAGAGAGCAGAGGGGTTCTGCGCTTCTGATGCCCTAAGCACCCCTCCCCACACTGGCCCAGGGTCTGGGAAGAGCGGAGAAGAGGCAAGGCCGGGCCTCAGCATCTCACACCCACCATCTCCAGGGGGAGAGACCCCCTAATTCTCCTTCCGCTCTACTCAAGGGACTCAGACCCTGTCTGACTGAGACGCATGAGTGCCTTCTGGGGCGAGAGCTGCCCCAGGGTCCAAGTCTGGCCTCCTCCTAGCCGCTACGCAGCCCTCGCCGCCACGGGCCCACCGAGGACGCCAATCAATGAAACCCACGCCAGGACCCCAGGTGCGGGCAGAAGCCCGCGGGGCGCAGGGCGCAGGCTCCTCCTCCAGCCGGGACCCCTCGGGCCCTGTCGCTCTTGCCCAGCCTGTGGCAGGACTCAGCTCCTCTTCCGCAAAGGTTCCCGGCCTCCGTGCAAGTATTCTTACTTAACTCTTTACGCCTAATGAACAAGCACAGTTTTTTCAATGGTGAAGAAAAAGCACCAGATTTTTTTTTCCTGAAGAAATCCCCCAAACCCGCCTGCCGGCGGGTCACACACTCCCCGCGTGGGGCTGTAGCAACGTCTGTCAGGTCCCCCTCGTGTTTCATCTCCTGCGCGCGTAGAGCAAATGCTAGAGCGATTTCAGCTGATAGAAAAACAAAAACGAAAAAAAAAAAACACAAAAAACAAAAAACATGGCACGTTGCTAGTTTACAGGGTTTTGTGAGTTTAAATGCCTTATATTTAACAATCATAATTTATGACTAACTTGTAGATATTGTGGGTTCTTATTTAATTATTTTTATAGTTGTTTTGCATTTTTAATTATAATTTATTTATTTAGAAAGGATACTAATTTTTTTTATTACTCCTATTACCTCATTTTGGCGTTGTTTCTGGGAGTGGAATGCTTTGCATGCATTGGTACGATGACAAACAACTACGAATACAAAAAAAAAATTTTAAATAAAATTCCGCGAACTTTATTTCGTCCAAACTATCAGGGTGTGTGATTGCAAGCTGTCCCACTGTGGTGCTGGCCTCTTTGGATACATTCCATACGAAATGCAAACCTTTGATTCTGTATGCTGTGATCTAGTGAAAACTCCAATATAGTGACTGTATTTAGCACATATATAAATATAATTTGCACTTGTCAGCTGACTGGGGTAATCCTTTCACTTGCTACCCTTGCTTCTCCCAGCCCCCCCATCATTAACCTGATTTTCCCTTCTTCCTGAGCCCTCCCCACACCTTAGCTCACCTCCCTCCATCCTCTGAGGAAGCTCTGGGGGCACCAGACTCACTCTCTTCACTTGGGTCCCAGACACCCTCGTTCCAGAACTGGGTCCTTCGCACCTATTGGCGGGAGCATCCAAGAGCCTAAAAGCCTGACTTGTCCGAGGCAGCCTGGACTGTGGCAGGAGGCACAGATTTTCAACCAGGCCTGCTGCAGTCTTCCCTGCGACCTTGAACAAGTCACTGGGTCTCCATTTTCTGGGTGGGCTTGCAAGAGGTGAACTGGAGGAGCGTCAGGGTTCCTCAGACTCAGAATATCACAGAGTCAGTGGAAGACCACCTGCTGTGCTAGCTCTCCTTCTTGGGAGGGAAGTAAGATGGAGGGAAAGAAAGAGAGGAGAGGAAGAGAGAGCTGAGAATTCATCCAGCAGGGTTGTTGGAAGGTGCTATCCAGAAGGGTTTTTAACCCTTCGTCTGTAGCACCCTGCAGGTGGCAGGGAGGCAAGCCAGGTGCATCCCTGGGCACGGAGCATGCGCTTCCACCACTTCTCAGGTTGTTAGAGTGAGCTGAAATCCGTGGCCTGCTCGCTGGGAGGATGGAGTAGCAGAACACAAAGCCAAGCCGCAGTGTTGGGGACGGGCGCCCCTGTTCTTTCATCTTGACAACAGGTTGGGACACAGGTCTTGGACTCACGGCCTCTCATCCCCAGCATCTCATGCTCCCCCTCTGCACTGCGCCCTGGGGGCTGTCAGGACAGGCCGGGCTTCAGTTGCACAGCCTGTGAGGAGTGCTGGGGAGCGTCTGGGGAAGCAGCATGTGACAGACTGGCAGTGTGAGCCCAGGTGCCTGAGCCAAAAGGAGAGAGAGAAGGTCCCCGAGGACTGCCCCCCCCCAACCCCCACAGGCCGACCCCTGGTCAGAAGTGCCTGCACTCTCTGCATGTCCCTCCGACCTGCCTTTCCTTCCCTTCCACTCACCCTTCCCTTCAGCCTGTCAGCATCACTGCCTTTGCCTGGTGGAGAAGTCCACCCTCCACATGAGGCCCCCTGGGATGGTGCTGATGGGAGAGGAAGCAGAGGCCCAGTTTGCCACACTGCCTGGCCAGGCTTGTCGGAGTAGCTGGGTCGTGCATGGTCCCCAAGCTGTGCAGGGTCCCTAAGCCCCAACTTTGCTCTGGCTGGACGATGGGTCCTCTACCCTGGGCTTTCTTGCCTGCTGCCTGCCCAGCTTCCCCTTCGGCCTCTGGCCTGGAGTCTTGCTGTCCTCCTTTCCTTGCAGATGGCCTGTGGAGCTGACCCCAGGACACACGGCCACCACACTGGCAGATACTGCCCCTTGCAGGGCTCCTGGACAGACATGCCTTATGCTGCTCTGCAGGGTTAGAGGGGGGAGGGCCCCTTTGCTCTTGCTGGCCTGTGCCCCCACGCCTCCTCTCCCAGCCTTCCTCTTCCCAGCCCCACCCCTGGCCTTGGCTGTGGCTCATTTCTCAGCTACGGAGCCAGCTGCACCGGTCCTTCGGGGGGTAATTTGGTTGCCCCTGGTAAGTGAAAGGATTATCCTCAGTGTTGATTGTCCTTTTTTGTAATCCTCCTGCTGTTCTGTTCTGTTGTGCTGTGCAACATTTTGCTACATAGACTATTTTATAGCAGAAAGCTAGAAGAATATTTATTATGAATATTAAAGCAATAGTGCATCAATGAAAAGGCGGAGACATTAGGAATTGTGTAAATGCTTAGATTCACTTTTGGTGGATTTTTTGTACTTTATTTATAACTAATAAAAATGAACTGCATTGCTAACTACACCTCACTTGTGCGGGGTGCTTATTTCTATGCATACGCAAGAAGTGTCCAGAGAAACTCTCTTTGTCTGGGATATGGGGTAACATCAAGTATCTCTTCCACTTTCTTCATCCTCTCTTGCACCTTCCACCTGTTTGCTTCTCTTCTGCCTCCTCCCCCTTCTCCGGTTTCTTGCTCCTTTCCCTTCTTCCTCCTCTTCCTCCAGCTTCTCCTCCCTCTCCTCTGTTATTCTTTCATTTATCTCTCTTATTTATTATTCTTTCTTACTTCTTTGTCTCTCAAAGAATCTGCTCAGTGCTGCAGATTAACCATCTCATTAACCTATTTCCTAAACTTTAGTTTATGGATCTTAAAGGGCAAAGTCCCCAGTTTTGACCTGTTTTCCAATGTAACCTGCTGTGATTTGAACTGGAGGGCTCCCCAGTTTCTCTGTAGGAGAGAGAGAATTTGATTTCCACAGCTGGTGTGGATTTTTTGCCTAGAATCTATTCTCAAGTTGTGGGTCAATGAACTGAAAAATTACTTACTCTCTCCCATAAGCTGCAAATAGAACCCATATTAATGAAATTTTAAAAATTAGTAATAGGCTTAGTTACTAGAGCAGTTTTAAGTTTATGGAAAAGCGAATAGCAAGTACTGAAAATTCCTATTACTCTGGTATTGACAGAAGATAAGAATAGAGAAACTGGAAAGGAGGCTCCATAAGACCAGAACCCTGGATCACACAGGAGGTGGGGGCCCAAGGGGTTAGCACAGCCATCTATCCAGCTATAGAAACCAAGATCCTTAGGCGCCTATTCCTACCTCACAAAGTAAAAGATCTAGGCATGTACCAGACTGCTGTAGCAGGTGTCTGGAGCACAGACCTGAAGGTAAAGGTATGGAGATTGAGCCCAGTGTAGAATCACCTGTCCCTTTCAGATTCTACATCATTGATTCAAAGTCAGCGAGGCACTCCAGGAAGGAGTGAGCCCCTCCCAAAGAGAAGACTCTCTCAGTGCAGTCTCTGCACTGGCTGGGGCAGCTGTCCTTCTGCCCACCTGTGACTATGCAGGTGCTTCTCTTCAACTCTCTCCTCTGCAGGGCAGCAGCCTCCTGCCAGGGCTTCTCTTCACTGACCTCCCTCAGCGGAGACAGCTCTCCTCAGCACCGCAACCATGCAGCCTCTCTCAGCAAACCTGTCCCTTTTGGAGCAGCCTTTCCTGCCCACTTGTGTCTATGCAAGTGTCTTTTACTTTCCTGTCCCTTTTCCCAATAAACCTGCTCTTTTAAATAACCAGCATCTCTGCCTCGTGGAGAAACTCGCCTGGGAACTCACAGCATGCTGCTGAACAGGGAGCTCTGGTGAAACCTTTGCCAGAGTCAACCCAAGAACCCCGCTCTTCAAACCCACAGATTCCAAAAGCAACACCACAGGGACCAGGGGCCAGTGTTCCTTCATCCTTACCCACCACTAGCCAGCTGTGGGAGCGTGGTGGCAGGAAGAGGCACCGAGCAAGTCGATGATTTTGGCAGACAGGTCAAGGAAGGAGTCTTGGAGCCCTCCGTGGCTTTTTTAGTCTTTTATTGCACCATTATATCAGAGGCAACCAGGTACATGGCAGGCATGGTGCCGGGGAGCCAGGAGACTGGCAGGCCTCCTAGGACCCGGCATATCTCACTCTCGGCTGCTTTGCTACTTCTCTTCTGCCTCTGCCTCTCCCCTGCTCTGCTTCTCTCATTCTGCTCTGCTCTATGTTCTGCTGGCATCCTCGTAATGCCGCCCTTATATGCCAGTGTCTAAGCCCAGGTGCACCCACTTGCGCATGCCCACTTAGGCACGCATGCAGGACTGCAGGTGTCCATCATCACACCAGTGGCAGGAGGGCGGAAAAGCCTGGTAACTTTTCTCTTACCCTACAGGGAAGTACTTCCTTTCCCTGACTTTGCCAACTGTAAAAACATGGATGGTGGACTAGACCCTTTACAGTTCTTAGACCCTTTTCAGTTCTTAGATTCCAAAGGTCTTTATTTACAGACCTTGCTTCCTTGTCTATTTAGTCTCTGCTTACAACGAAGGTGATCCTGAGAGGAGAGGCTTGGGCTACTTTTGAGGTGGGGAGAAGGGTCAGGAGGAATAATCCCCTACCTCCCTAACAACAGGCAGCCTCCCTAATCTCCACCTGCCGCCCAACTTTTCTATTGCAGTGCCCAAGATTAGCAGGATTCCTTAGCAAACATCTGGCTCACATTGCTTCAGGCTCATGATTTCCTGGGACCATGAAGATCCTTCGGGAGGCGAGAGAGGAACAGAGTCTGTATTTCTGTGTTTGTGCAGCGGCAGGATGGGGGTGGCACTGGAGGCAGGTTCAGGATGGTTCTGGGCAGACGGGTCAGGGAAGGAGAGTCTTGGAGCCCTCGGTGGCTTTTATGCTCTATTTAGTAGAGGTGGCCAGGTACATGGCAGGCAGGGTTGCCGGGGGGCCGGGAGGTTGGCAGGCCTCCCAGCCCCCGGTGCATCTCACTCTCTCGGCTGCTTCTTCTCTCTCTGCTGCTGCTGTCGGTCCCCGCAGTTCTCTCTGTTGGTGCTCGCAGTTCTGGCATCCTCATGACGCCTCCCATTTATGCCCGTGTCCAACACAGGTGCGCCCACTTGCGCATGCCCACCTGGGAATGCTCGCAGCATCTCAGGTGTCCATCATCAGTGGTGGGAGGGTGGAAATACCTGATCAACCTTTACCCTACAGTTTGTCAGTGTTCTTTGGAGGCAGAACCAACATGGCTTGTGTGTGTGTGTGTGTGTGTACGTACACATTCATATCTGCATACCTACACACATACATGCACATGGAGACTCAAATACCCATCTATGCAGACACAGATGTATTGTGACTTACTGTGGCGAACAATAGTCCACATGATTATGGAGACTGAAGAGTCCCAGTCCGTTGTCTGAAGGTAGAGACCCAGAGAAGCCAGAGCTGAAGTTCTAGTCCTACCATGAAGGTCTGAGAACTAGGGGACCACAGGTATAGGCCCCAGTTCAAGGGCAGAAGACCAAGGTCCAGTTCAAGTGGGGGAGGTGGGGCAGGAAGGGCATAAATTCTCCCTCCTTTGTTCTATTTAGGTGCCCTAGGTGCTGGATGGGGCCGCCCACATCAGGGAGGGCTGTCTTCTAAGTCCACAAACTCAAATGCTGATCTCATCAGGAAATACCCTCACAGATATACCCCAACACAATTTTTGGTCAGGGCACCCTGTGGCCTGACACTCGAGGTCAGCCATCACACTCTTCTCACCTGGCCCCAGGCTCTGGATGTCCCCAGCGGGAGTCGTCCTCCCTGCAGCCCCATCCCACCTGGACACCAACCTGCGATAGGACAATGGCCGCGCCAGCCTTCAAGATCATCCGTCTGTTTTCTCTGTAGACCACGTGGAAGTGAAATCACACGGCGTTTGTCTTCTCTGTCTGGCTTTTTCACTAAACTCTAGGTCTTTACATGTTGCAAAGGGCAGTATCCCATCCTATTTTTTTTTTTAGCTGTATAATCTTCTGTGTTTTTTGTGTGTGTGTTGTGTGTATGCCCACCACTCTATGTCTCTCTCTTATTTTCTGTCTATCTCTCTATGTATCTCTCTATGTATCTATGTATCTATCTATCTACCTACCTACCTACCTATCTATCTATCTATCTATCTATCTATCTATCTATCTATCTATCTATCTATCTATCTATCT
>JAGFMF010011810.1:1066978-1147847 GCA_019455555.1 Galemys pyrenaicus
TCTGTCTGTCTGTCTGTCTGTCTGTCTGTCTGTCTGTCTGTCTGTCTGTCTGTCTGTCTGTCTATCTATCTATCTATCTATCTATCTATCTATCTATCATCTACCACATCTCTTTTTTTTTATCCATCCATTCTGCTGGGCAATTAGGTTGTTTCCAATTCTTAACTTAAATTATAATTAATGCAACAGTAAACAAGGGGACCGCTCATTTCTTGCTTTCTTCTTCTCCCAGCACCCTCCAGTGCTCAGAGCCTTCAACTCATGGGAAATAGAGACAGGAGCCTTGGTCTGCCAGCACATTTTCCTTTCCCCACTGTCTTTTGCCCTCGGTGACTTGTCCTGCTCAGCAGGTGTAACCACAGCAAGTAACACTCTTCCCTACACTTTCCTATACAAGCCACCCTTCTCCTCCCCCAAACGACCAGAGCAACCCCTTTCTTGTGTTTTAGAGGAGCATGCCTGGTCTCATGGCGCTTTGCTGCGTGTGCTTTGCAGACAGTGCATCTCTTCACGTTAAAGGCGCTGGCAACCCTGTCTGGAGCGACCCTATCTACACCATTTTGTTGCACACATGGGCTCTGCTTGTGTTTCCATGTCACATTTAATTAAGCTATCTACATTGTTCCATCAGACGAATTGTTGCTATTATATTATTAATAAGCGACATCAGAATGTAAGCATAACTTTCATATGCCCTGGAAAGCTCCCAAGTCCCTGAGACATGCTTTTCTGTGACATGCTTTATTGCTCTGTGGCTCACATTATTGAAATAGTGATGATCTGGACCCCCAGGCTCTCCAGGTGTGTCTGGTCCGCGCTTCTACCTAGCATGTTGCCTGAGGAAAGCCTTGCTCTTGGGCTTCCGCTGCCACCTGGCAGCCGTGTGCCTTTGGGTAAGTTACCTAATCTCCAGACTTCATTCAGTGTTGAGTCTACAAAATGGGGATGATAATAGCACCTACATCACAGGTCTTTGTGAAGATTAAATGAGTTAATATGGTTAAAATACTTTACATGTATCTAGACTATAGCAAACATTATGTAAATTTTAGCTATGATGATGACAATGGCTTTAAAAATAAAATCCTGACTTCCATGGTCTTTCTTTTTTCTAAGATTTATTTATTTATGCATACAAGAGCTGGGGTACAGGCCAGAATCAAGGGAGGTGAGAGGACGCACCAGAGATAGAGTGGGGAGCAGAACAGGCAGATTGACTGAAGTACTCTGTTGAGGGGAGCAGCGGGCGAGGCAGGAGAGGTCTGCTGTGCCATGTGGGTCCCCTCCCTAGCCAGGGACCAAATTTGCACTGCTGTGCCACGGCTGCTTCACAGTGTGGCGCTCAACCCGCTGCACCACCAGGGAGGCCCTTCCACGGTCTCTCTTTGGTTTTCTCCTCCCCCTCCTTTTCCTAGAGTTTCCCAGACCCCATCAATGTCTCACTTTCCCCGCTGGCCCACTTGGCCAGGGTCAGTCACCAGGGCTCGTCTATCCAGCAGGAGGGCTGTGACTTGAAGCTTTAAGAGCAAGATTCTTGGAGTCACCAATTTGTCATAGTCTCTCATACTTTAGAAGAAAAACCACACTGAGCTCTCTAGACTGGAAGTATAGACCCATCTTCCCTCCAGCTCGTAAACAACATCCCTCCCCCACCATTCAGGTACCCTTTTCCAAATAACCCCCCTTTATATTCTAGGGCTAAAATTATTTTTTCCTCTTAAAAAGTCATTCACTTTCAGGTACATCTGTCCAAAACCTCTATAGGTAAAGCCTTTGTAGACAGTTTGTCCAAGGCTGTGCTGCTCCACCTGCCCCTACAGCCCCCTCATTTTACCCTCCCCCAGAGCACTTGGGTGATCTTTGCCAGAGGCTGGAACTAAGAGCCAATTCTGAAGGCCACATAGCACAAGGGGTCCTCAGAAAGTGAAGCACCCACAGTTATCCTGACCTCATCTGGTTGAACCCCATCTGACCTAATCAGAATCCAGATGGGGTGTATCTTAACTGTACTGCGTTCATGTTGATGGAAATCTTGATAGAAAAGGACTGTTCAGCTACAGAGCTGAGCAAGCAAGGTGGAAAGGCCAGCCTGTGGCTACCACACTGTTACAGGGGAACGACAGTGCCCAGGGACGAGGCAGAGAGACTGTAAAGTGACCTCACAGGCACACACTAACACACACCATATACACTCACACGTGTCTGCATGTGCTCGTACACACACACACACACCCCTCCCCTTCTCCTCACTCTGGTTCCCACTGTAATAGGACTGACCTGGGGGATGGGAGGAGACTCAGTTTTAAGTTTGACATCTGGGCCTTTGTGTTGGAAGTGGACATTTACGTTTTAGAATTGAAGTGGACATAGTGACTTAAAGTGGTTGGACATTTTATTCCCTGAGAGTCCAGGTGAATTGTGAGATTGACCAAATTTTTTTTATCCAGAGATGGAGAGGAACTGAAAAGACACAAATCAAGCTGTCTAGTGACTACTCCGTACCCCACCCCCTGAGCCCTCTTGTTCCACACGATGGCCTCAGTCACCCTTTAGCAGCAGAGCCGAGAACTGGACACACGATCTCATTTAGTTCTCACAATAACCTGCAGGTGACATTATCACTCCTGTTTGACAAGATGAGGAAACTGAGGCCCAGAGAGATGAAAGCTGGTGCCCAAGATGTCCTGGTGGGTCAGAGGTAGCACTGGCACTCCAGTCGGGGCGGGCTGCCCATGGAGACCGAGCTTTGAACCTCTGCCTCCCTCCCGGGTCTCCAGGAGTCTGGAACTTGCTTCAGAGCCATCAGTCTCACTAAGAGCGCACACCTGTAGGGGCAGAGGGCACAGATGACGAGCGGGGGTGGAGACAGTGATACCCAGGAGCCTCCTGTAGGGAAACTTCTGGCTCAGTCCCGCCCTCTTGCAGGAAAGCCAGAAGTCTGGTACTGAGTAATGCTGCCCTCTTGCATGGCTGCTCATCAGAGTTGTGTTGTGTGCGTGCGTCTGTGTGCATGTAAACACCCCCTTTGACGACGGAGACCCCTCTCAGTTCTCAGGCCCCGCGCCACGGAGAGCCACAGGCCATGCGCAGTGCGTGGCCCGCACGCCCCCAGCCCCTCCCGCCCTGAGTGCAGCGTGGGCCAGGTTGACCCTGCCGCCACCTTCTGCTCAGGTTCCCAGGTCTCGGTTGTGTTGTTGCAGGCTGGGCACCCAGTGGGCACTTGGCGAGCCCTCTCTGTACAGTGTACAGAGAATCATGTACCTTTCCACGGGCTCATAAATACCCAGCTGAGACATTTCCTCCTGGTGTATTTCTAAACAGAGATACCACCGGCTTCGTTGAAGCTACGGAAAAGGATGTATGTCTTAGTGAGCACCTACCACGATGAATTCTTTGTGGGGTGTGGTGGTAATAATCTAATTAGCCCAACTTTGTTTTTTTTGGGGGAAAAAAGTGTTAATTAGTTTTTGCTTAAAATACACCATCTTGATAGCCTCCTCTTCCCCACTTCTATCCCCTGGGTGAAGCCCCAATTTCCCATCCACACCAGGCGGCAAGTCTCAGCCTGGTCACAGCTGTGATCAGCAAAGAAAATGCAGAAAGGGAGCTTGGGGCAGTCACAGATTGTGATACATGTCGACGGGTTCCCGCCGGTTGAGAAGATGGGGCAGAGCAGGCCCCACACTGGCCTCCAGAGACCCATGGAGTTCTGGTCCCAGACCACACACCACCCTCCCGCCCACTTCCAGCTGGGAGGCCTGGGGGAAGGACCGCGGAAGCGCAGGTGGAGGGCAGCCAGGTGCAGGCTGCAGAGGCGCGGGGTCCTCCAGGCCCTCAGACGGAAGGGAAGAGGTCTCTCCAGGTGAGCCCATCCCCGCGCTTCTTGTCCAGCCACCTGCCGCAGTTGAAGATGGTGGCCACCCCGGTGCTGGTGTTGGTGACTTCCACCTTGTCCACCAGCCAGCCCGAGCAGTAGCCGCTGCTGTCGTGCTCCACGCGCACCTTGCGCAGCTCGCCCAGCTCCAGCGTCTCCAGGAAGAAGCGGTCGGTGCTGCCCCGCTCGAAGAGGTTGCGCATTTTCTGCTTCAGCTCCCGCTTGCCCGTGTCCCCGTTGGCTCCGAAGATGGTCACGAAGACGTTGGCGTCCGTGCCCGCTCCCGGCTTGTAGCCCGTCGTCACGATTACCTCGTACTTGACTGGCACCAGGCTCTGGATCTTGCTGGCAAAACTCTCTGTCGTCTTGGTGACCTCGAATACCCTGAAGTACTTCCTCTTCCTCTTGAGGGGGATGAGGGAGTCACAGTTAAAGAAGTACCTGGGGAGGGAATGGAGGAGGCTCAGGGGCCAAGGCTCACGTCCTCCCGGGGGCCCCTGGTCAGGCATGAATAAGTCCTTCCCCCTCGACAGGATTTCGGGCTGGAAAAGTCTGCATCAGATGTAAGGACCAGGTCTCGCTTATCTTAAAACTTCACAGTGGATCCTCCCTGGTGCTGCAGTGGGTTGAGTGCCGTATTGTGAAGCATCCACTGCACAGCAGTGTGAGTTCGATCCCCATCCAGGAAGGGGCCCCACATGGCACAGCAGACCTCTCCTGCCTCACCTGCTGCTCCCCTCACAGTGTACTTCAGTCGATCTGCTCCCCTCTCTGTCTCTTGTGAGTCCTCTCACCTCCCGTGATTCTGGCCTGTACCCCAGCTCTTGTATGCATAAATAAATAAATATTTTTTTAAAAAAAAAAAAACTTCACAGTGAGTGGCATCTCTATCCTTCCAGTTGCTCCTTGATTCTTTTATTTCCCCCCTCTCAGTCCATACCCAACCCACTAGCAAATTCTATTGACCTTCTCTTTGAAATGAATCCAGAATGATATTGAAAAATATGCAGTATTTTGCTAACTGCTCTGCCACTGTTCTGGTTCAAGGCCTGTCCTCTTCTACTTAGACTATCAGCCTCCTAAGAGGTTTCCCTGCTTCTGTTACCTATGCTTAATTGTCTGCACAGCAGCCAAGTGTCCCTGCAGGGATGTAAGTCCAGGAACGTCGTTTCTCTGCTCAGAAACTTCCCAGCGGAAGTGAAAGGCACCACCTTACAAAAACCTGCAAGACCCCACCTGAGCTGACCTTCCTCCCAGGGCTTAACTTCTGCTCCTCTCACTTAGGGGGTCTTAGTTCACTTAGGGGAACACCAGCCATGCTAGATTGCCTTCTTCCTCAAAGGGGCTGATGAATGATTTACCTGCAGTTGTCACCTTCAGAGGCAGCTGCAGGATCCAGAATGACAATCCCAGCCAAAGTCAAGTGGAAGCGTGACTGCAAAATACGTGCTGCACAGTTGATATGCGAGAATCTCGACTCTCACTTGGCTCAGTTGCACTGCGTGTGTGTGCATACAACTGTGTGTGTGTGCGCACATCCTGTGCATGCATCACCTGATTACAAACTGCAGACTACAGGGAGTAAGGGACAGTCCTCTACTGAAGAAGTCACTACGTACAGAAGCAAGCTCAGGACCAAAAAGTCCCTCCCCACCACCCCTGCACAATCTCCTGTTCAGCCTCTGGGCAATGGCACTGAGTCCAGCAATTACCAAGGAGGAAAGGTATGGGAGCATGCTTCTGCTAAGAAAGGGCCTGGAGGCCTGCCCCACCTCCCACCTGTGCGACCTTGGGCAAATCACAGCCTCTGCTGGGACCTTGATTCTCCCACTGGCAGCGCTAGAAGTTTGGACTGCATACCTGCTATTGCTTCCCACTCCCCACTGCTAAAATGTTGGCAGCTTTGGAATCAGCGATCCCAAAGTAGGTAGGCCCAAAGGGCCGCACCCAGTAGCGTAACATCACACCCAATGTCAGCCAAAAACCCAGAACAGAGAGC
The DNA here is from genome assembly GCA_019455555.1 of Galemys pyrenaicus. Classification (NCBI taxonomy): domain Eukaryota; kingdom Metazoa; phylum Chordata; class Mammalia; order Eulipotyphla; family Talpidae; genus Galemys; species Galemys pyrenaicus. The sequence goes on from JAGFMF010011810.1 coordinate 1,072,852, forward strand.
CTGCCTCCTAAAGCCAGTGCTTTGCACCCTGACTCCCACGGTCACGCCAAGTTACAGGCATCACCTCTCATGAACAAAAAAGCAAATTAAGTCACTGGCCAAGCTAACCCTAAGCCAGGTTCCAGAACCAGCTTGCCTGGTCCCCGAAAAACTAACCATTTAAAGGCACTTCTGTTTTGAGCACTTTCTTCCTCCAATGTTTTACATGAAAAATCTGGATAGCTGTGAACATACAACACGCTCTTCAAGGGGGATATACTTGTGTTCTTTGTTTTAAAGTCTTATAAAATGCATTCCTTCATGTAAATGCCCACTCACAGACGCAATTCTATAAAAGTGCTCAAGTCACGCGATCAGAGGCATGTTTTTCTAAAAACACACATACTCTTTTTGTTTGCTTGGGCCGCCTCCTTTTCTCCTACCTTCTCAAACTTCAGCATCCCACCTTCACCTCGCATAACCTGTGCAACAGCTTTGAGTGGGTCTTGCCAAAATTCCCTCCATTCCCCCAGCCTTACACATCCTCACGTAGACACGGCATATGTGGGATATCAGTGTTCCCTTTACAAAATGGCATCATAAAATATGGATTTTCCCATATCTTGCTTTTCTCACACAACAATACTTGCTGGGAATTGCTCCAAGTCATCTGGTACCTATTTAATTCATTATATTTAATGGTTGAAAAATACTCCCCAGTGTAGCTATAAGCAAATGTTTTCTAATAGACATCATCACAGGAGCACCAAACTGAGACCTCGGGGCTTTGTGAAGCCAGCTTCAGTGCTGGGAGGTCACTGTTCCCGGTGGAAGTAGTGGGAGAATCACCAGCAGAGCAAAGGCGGAAGCAGAGAATGGCGAACAAAAAGAAAAGATAGCAAATACAAGAGTCATCACAGTCTGAACAGTGTGTGCCAAGGAGAGGGCATCCCCAAGGTTCACAGTGGCCGCTCTGACGGGGTAGGGGATCTTTACTTTCCTTGACATGTTTTTTTGCATTACTTGAATTTGAATCATTAATTGCATTAATGATTATATGTAATATGATATTGCGATAAAACAATAAGCTGCTTTGGGTTTTTTAAAAAGAAAAAAGATCTGCCTGTGTGTCCTTCCACCAAAATCCTGAGGATATACCAAAATCTTGAGGATACTGGTGCTGTTAGGGGGAAAGACCCTTCTGAATGGATTATACAAATAGGTTATGGACTTCGACCCCCATTCCAAACCTACAAGATCCAAGGACTACAAATCCCATAAGGTCATTATCGAAGAGCGGATCACTGGGACCTGAGGGTGGAGTTGAGCAGCCAGGCTGAATATAAAAGCAGACACGTGGGCCTTGGGGGGTCCTTTTCCCTTGGGAGTCAGCTCTCAGTGGACCATTGGGTTCCAGCTCCAAGGAACTGGTAGGATATTTAAAGATCTGTATCCCTCTCTTCCCCTTGTGTTATTCACTACGCTATTTCTCCTTCCCTTGTAAATAAAACCCCTTATTAACCTTTGTTGTGTGTGCCTGCAGTTGGGGCATTATAAGTGCCGTTCGAGCGCGCAGGTGAGGACCCAGTCAGGCAAACCCATTTTATATTAGGGTTGCCCTGTAACAAAGTCACTGCAGAAGAGAAGTCAAGACCAGTACACCTTGGAAGATTCCTATATATATGCACAAGAGATTGAGATGGAAATCCAGACATTATGGATAATGTGGTGGCAGAAAAGGAACTGTGGGTGGCCAATACCGTGCTGTGGTTTCTAGAACCATGGTGTGTTCACAGCCACAATGATGAAACACACCTGCACCTTCTTCCTTCCAGATGGAGGTGAGACATCTGGGGGGAGACAGGTTCTCATCCATCAGAAACCACAGGCACGAGGCTGGCTAGACCCCCTACATCCTTTCCTACGACAAGAATCTAGAAGCATCTGGCTCTCCTCCTCAAAGAAGACTGATGGATAGAGAGGTGATGGGCTGCTGCTGCCCCCAGCCTCACAGCAAAGCTGGAAATAGTCCTGGTGTCTGGGGCCTGTATTCTCTGCACCCCACTTCCCTTTGGGAATAGCACCTACAGTGGCTATTTTTCCTTCTCCAACCCTCCAAGTGAAAGGCCATGCTCTTCGGGGTGTAGAAAAAGAAGTTTCTTTGGACTGGAGGAGAAATTCTACAAATTCTACAATGTATAGCCCGGGATGACTATACACGGGAAGTTCACGGGTCAGGAGACGACCCTTCCCCTTCCTCCTGAGAGCCGAAGTTGCTGAGTGGGGTTGGGACCTTTAGTGTTCTCTCTTACAACCAACAGTGTCTTTTTAAAATTTATTTTTGTTATTTATTTATTGTCCTTATTTATTTATTTTTGCATACAAGAACTGGGGTATAGGCCAGAGTTGCCGGGGTGAGAGGAGTCACCAGAGACAGAGCGGATCAACTGAAATACCCTGCTGAGGGGAGCAGTGGGTGAAACAAGAGGGTTGTGCTGCACCATGTGGGTTAGTGCCCTGGCCGGGGATCAAACTCAGGCTGGTGATTGGGTCTCCATTGTAGTAGCACTGAGACTTGACCCCGGGGCCACCAACATTGTGAGTTTAAAGCTGACCTAAAGGGGTGACTATTTCATTATTGTATTGCAGGATTTTGCATTGTTTGTTTTGGGGGTGTGCAGAGGAGCCGTGGCAGAGAGGCAGTCCCGGCTTGCAGAGGGGCTTTGAGCTGTTCCTGGCTTGCAGGTTAAGTCAGTGCCCCTCCGGGCCTCTGTGTCCCAACTCCCTTGTCCTTATCAGCAATGCAGGGAGCAGCCACACACGGCAACTCCTACAGTATTTTTGTAGCCTGCTCTATTTTTTCTCTGAAAGAGTCACAAGTAATAACACAGCCCAAGGGAAGCTGCTCTGGATTGAATCATGTGCCTGCCCAACCCCTGTGTTGAAGCTGTACCCCTCAGTGTGATGGTATTTGGAGGTGAGATCTTTGTGGGGTGCCTAGGCTTAGGGGAGGTCATGAGGGTGAGGCCCCCACCACATGATAAGTGCCCTTATAAGTAGAGGAAGAAGTACCAGAGCCCCCTCTCTTTTCCCACATGAGGACACAGCAAGTCATGAAAATGACCCTCAGCAGACTCCAACCAAGCTGTCACCCGGCTTTCAGACTTTCAGTCTCCAGGGCAGTGTTGTTTGAGCACCCCCACCCCACCCTTGTCTGTGGTATTTTGTTCTGGCAGCCTCAGCTGACATGGGCCTAATCCTCAAAGGGATTCTCTTGCATGGAGGGAGCCAGCTGCAGGGAGCCTGCAGACTGCAGGTTGCACATGGAATGGCTTTGCTTTGAGAAGTTTGGGCTCCTGAGGTCTGGAGCCTGCAGCCTGGAGACCCCCTGGGCCCAGCAGGCCTGGGCCTGGCTGTCACCTCCAGCTGGTCTGCTTATGGTGAAAGGCGTTGCCCTGGGAGGGGGCCTGGGGACATGGTGAGGGTTGGCAGCCCTTGGGGAGGGACCCAGCAGGAGGTGTGCTTCTGGGCTCCTGCAGCAGACATCCTCCCCGCAGGCAAGCATCAGGGTCACCACCCCCATCTCCCCCGGTTCTTTCTCGTGACTTTCCTGCCTTTCAGAGCCCCAGGCACATTCTGGCTACCGACTTGGTTACCAAGTGGTTTTAATTATAAAAAAGCAAATGGCTGTGGACCGTTACCCAGGTAACTAAAACCCTTAATCCTCCAGAACTGCCCAATTTTCCAGAAGGCCCTGGTGAGGAAAATGCAAAGCTCCTTATCTGGGATCCTGGGAGGCAGATGGGCCCTGGGGTTACCCCAGCTGGTCTCTGCTCCCTGCCCTGCCCACATGGGTACAGGCCTTCACGACACAAGGACACAAGCGGCAGACTTGCAGGTTGCCCTTCTCTGTCATTATTCAGTGATGGGAGGGGATGGGAAGTCCCCCATCTGACGCTTCGTCCCAGGAAGTGCGCTAGATTCAAAGTCCGGAGCACCCAGGGTCTCAGATAGCTCAGGTGTGTCCACACGGTACAGTTGCTCCTTCCTTTCCCACCTCATAAGCTCCTGAGTGAAGTGACCGGGCCTCACAGGGCACATCGTCCCACCTCTGCTGTCTTCCCCAGGCAGCCTCAGGCCAGCTCCATCGAGGGAGAGGTGCTCTCTGGGGAGGGGGTCCCAGTACGTACACATTACCATACTCCATTTCGGTGATGGTGATGGTCTTGACGTGCCAGACCAGCTCTCTCTTGGGAATAAACCGATCCTCTCTTGCGAGGTGCCCCACGCAGACGGAAGCAATGTCCCCCAAGAAGACGCTGTCGAACTCAAATGTGTCTGTGGTCCCCCTGCAGGAAGCGAAGGCATGGCCGATGAGAGCTGCCACACCCACCACAGAAGGGAGCCAGCATCTGCCGAGCGCCTACTGCATGCCTAGCTCTGGTCTGGGGAGACGGGGCTAGGATGGCAAGCAAGACCTCAGGTCAGGTGTCCATTCCTTGAGGGGTCCATTCTAGTTCTAGAATAAAACAAATCCAGCCGCCACGTGCCCTGCCACTGTCTGGTCCCGGCACCAAAGAACAACCAGCCTCACCAGGCTGATGGGGGGTGGGGAGAGGGTGAAGCCTGGTGTTGGGCTGAGGTGGGATTTAGAGAGCAGTGGGAGGGGAGAAAGAGGAGAGTCCTGATGTGGATCTGACTTGGCAAAGCCATGAGTGAGAATGGTGGGGTGGGGAGGTGCAGACATTTCTGGGCTTGGATGGAGTTTGTGTTCAGTGGTTGTGGCAGAGAAGGAGGCGGTGGGGCAATCTGTCACAGCAGGCTGAGATCAGACTTTAGCCTGGTGCGGAGGGATGGGGGATAACAGGAGTAGTGCGTTATGGGAGGAGGTGATTTCATTTAAGCAGAGGCTGGGAGAGGAAGTGGGCCTCTGATGTTAAAGGGAGGTGAGTTCTACAGGGTGTGTACAGAAATGGGGAAGGGTGAGGAGACGTGACTTTATAACCAGATCCAACTGTGATTTTTCTATCAAGCATCTCGGCTTCTCTCTGCCTCCCCTCCTGACTAGGCTTACTCCTGTGCTGTCTGGTGTGATTCCTGTGCAGTTGTAGGGTGAACGTCTAGCTTCTCAGTGAGACTCTGAGCCCGTATCTTCACGGACATGGGATAATGCTGGCAGTGATTTTAGTCCTGCCATACAGTGGGCTCTCTTTAATTAATTCATCAGTTAATTAATTGTTGCTACAGCTTTCTATTAACTTTTTTTAGTTGAAACATTTGACAGGCAACTTTGTGCAAATTTAAGCTATACAGCATTAATATATTTATATATCGCAGTTAGATTGTCATTTGAGCAATAATTAGCACCTCTATCATGTTCTGTAATTACCCTTTCTTTTCAGTGGTCAGAGTCACTTAATTGTAACCGTTTATAGGGGGCTCTCTTTAAATGGTGGTCCCCTCTTTCCCCCTTCAGAAACTGGCTTCATCCCCAAGAGCATGCCTCGGGGGTGGGGTGGACACACAGTAGGTAGTCTGCAAGCACACAGTAGGTATTCTGCAAGTACTTGCTTAGTAGGCCCATTGGTGGACTCATGCCCCCCCCCCCCAGTATGGGTTCTTAGGGTCTCTTTCCTACTCGCCTTGCCCACCACCAACCCCCTTGGGCACCCTGTCCTACTTCCTGAAGGCCCGCTGTCTGGAAGAATTTTCAACGAGAAACTCTTTGGATCGGTTCTTCCTGCCCTCCAGGATGAGCCAGACATTCTCCCTGGTTTCACCTCCATTGCCCGTTTCTATGACGATCTCGTAGGCTGTGGAGGAAGGCAGGAAAGGGTCAGAGTGGGCGCAGCACCCGGTCTCCATCAGGCAGGAGCACAGAGTCCTCGCTCGCCAGGTCTTCCCTCTTAGACCACAGCCTGGGGAGTTAATGTCAGCCCATGGGAATGTTCTAAGTAGAATTTCCCTAGCGGAGCAGCCCCGCTGGAGGAGGGGCTCAGCAGCCACCGTGCAAGTCACCAGCAAGGGGCACCAGCATAGCTACTATGAGCTCAGGGGCTGGGTGCGGTTCCGGGCAGGACAGCAGCGTGGGGAGCAGACCCATGCTCCGGGCAGCACCTGCAGAGCAATTGACCATGCCACCCAGGACTGCAGAGGGGACCCAATACGTCATGTGAGCATCTGCAGCGTAGGTCTTGAAGCCAGAACTGTGGGGCACGAGACGCGGTGCAGGAATGTCAGGAGGACACTGGGCTTCTTGGGGCATCTGGAAGAAGGTTCCAGATCACCTCCCCATCTCCAGCTATCAGCACCCTCCTCACTGGGGGTGCTCCTACCACGTGGTTTAGCTGGGGCTGAGCTCTTGGGCCTGGCTGGTCAGAGCCTCCCTGGGAGATACTCTCTCCCCTCAAGCTGGAAGGCTGTGAGCTTGGACCTGCCAGCGGCCATCTTCTCTACACCTCTACACCTGGTGCGGAGAAGGAAACACAGCTGGAGGGGAGGGGACAGAGATGCACGAAAGCCAGGGAGCCTGTGAAGACAGCCGAGCCTAAGCCGACGCCTCCTGAGGCTCCAAGTCCTGGGAGCCAGCACATTCCAGTTTTTCTGGAACCAGCTGAGAATTGGTGTTCACGCAAACTTGGGGTTTAACCAAGGTCCTGGTTGTTTCTGAAATGCTCTGTTTAACTTCACTGGGACTTCTTTATTGGGTATCCTCACAAAGGATAGATGCTTCAAGAACATGGATGTAAAGATGGGTTTGCAAACAGAGCTGCCTGGTGAAGCAGTGAGTCCTCTGTCCCTGGGGAGTTGGCCCTCTCACTGGGTATGTTTGGGCTGGAAATGTAACAGATAAGTCTGAGTTGGCAGCCTTCGAAGGCTTCAAGGGGGTGGAAGGAGAGAAAGGGGGAGGGCTGTGAGAGCGGGACATTGGTCCCCCTGGAAGATGTTCCGGTGAGACATCGTTTTTGTTCTCCCAGGTGTGTGTGTGTGTGCGTGTGCATGTGCACACATGAGCATGTGAGGCTGCTGTCCAGGACCTACTCTGGCCCAATTACAACAGAATCTCTGGGGCGGGACGTAGTCACCAGCATCATTTAGATTGCTGATGACTTTTTCTTCTCAGCTTTGGCTGCATGTTGGAATCATCTGCTGAGGCAGATGCTTACAGAGGGGAGGGAGCCGCTTCTGGAACTGCTAACAAGAACTGGAGGTGAAGGCAGGGAACAGGAGGCTAAACGAGGTGGGGCAGTCTACTTGTCTGGAGTGCCAGCCAGACCCAATAAAGACAAGACATCTTGTGTCAGGGCAGGCACATTCAAAGACTAATCAGAGGCAGAGCTGACTGTAAAGAGAGGATTTTTTAGTTTTAGCTCTTAAAGCAACACTAGCTGCAGTACGAGATAAACCTTCACATCTCAGTTGCTTAGCCCAGAAAAATATATTTCTCATGCATGAAATAAAGAGTCCAGTGTGTGGGTGTCAGGCAGGACACATCCCCAACATGACCTGGCACCCAAGCTCTTTTCATCTGGGCTCTGCTAGCCTCGGATGTGCCACTTCACCTTTCTGGCTTTTCCTTTGCCTTGTGCATGTAGTAAAGGTGTGAATTTGCACCCCGTCCAGCTCTTGGGAGTTAGTGGGGTGGCAAAGACCTAATGAAGATCCTGGTTGGAGTCCTGGTTCTCTCATACGTGAAGCAAGTGTGAGAGTGTTTGTTCTCCCAAGCCGAGTGCCCAGAGGTGAGAGCCATATGGGTAAGGTCTCTGCTTTATTCATTGCTGTGTGCACAGAACTCAGAATAAGTACATGGAAGGTGCTCAGTAAGTATTTGCCTGAAGATAGTTGAGGGTTGGGACGTGGGCTTAAGCTGCGCCCATGGGCCTCCCCAGGGACCCTCCGTCTCAGGACATAGGTGTGACTTTCTGTCCCCAGTGGGCTGTCTATTCCCCTGTGGGCAGGCTGGAGGGCACTGCTCTGCCCTCTGCGGGCCCCTAATGAAGGTGGATCCATCCCCATGGTTCATGGGCTCTGCACTGCTGCTTTACTTCTCTCACCTGGACACATCCTTCTAGGGAGATATTGCAAGTGCCACCTCCCCGCCACAACCTCCCTGCGAACCCAGCAACCGCAGGTCTTAGCAGCTATTTGGTAGAAAGTCTGTGAAGGAGACTCGGTGATTTTGTACCAACCTCTCCTCCCCTGGATTATAGGAGGGTTATTGCATCAGGGGCTTAATGAGATTGTGAGGCTCTGTGGAAAAGCACTGCATCTCCTACCATTGCTGAACACTAACTGACTGAGCAGCTGCTGAACCCTAAAACCAGTAGAGCTAGCTACAAACATGGGTGGTTCTGTCTGTGACCTCTGGTTGCCTGCAGTAGTGTAGGGAGTCTAACCCAGGTGCAGAAGTCCGCATGACTAAGCTGGAGGTCACTAAGCAGTGTGCATTCTCCTAGCATCTCGGAGGAGACTGAGCACCCAGCAACTTCTAAGTAAGTGCAATTACAGAAGCTGGTAGCTCACCCTCTGAATTAGGGCGGAGTCCCTACACAGAAAACTTGACAAAGGAATGCTTAGCTCTTTTTTGGAACACTTTCAGAGATCAGTGCCCATGACCTGCTGAAGCACCTAGTTTCATCACTGGGTGGTTTGGATGGCATGACAGAGATGGCTGGGTGGTGTTCCATCACAGATCCATGCTTCCTTCCACAGTGTACAGTGGCTGCCCTGAAGGACTGTCTTGTCAGGGACTACATTTCCCAGGTACCTTTGCATCTATGTAGAGCTACATGACTTGTTCTCACCAATAGAAAATGAGTTGATATATTTTAGCCTGTAGGGAGTGTGCCTTCTCCATGTTTTTTTCCTTCTGCAAGAAATGTGGGAGCCACATGTTGAAAATGGCAGAGGCACCAATGAAAAAGCGTGGGTGCCTGAATCATAGCATGGAGACATGCTGCCTGACACCCACACTGCACTGTTTAATACATGAGTAATAAATTTTGTTGTGTTAAGCTGTTGAGATTTGGGGGTTCATCTCCTACTGATGCTAGTGTTACCTTAAGAGCTCGGGTTGGAAAATCCTTTCTTTACTTAGTGCTCTGCCTTTGGTAAATCTTCAAATACGTTAGAACATGACTCTGGCATCTGTATTAAAGAAATACCTCCCTTGTCCCTAGTGACCATCCACCTTAGGGAGAAATTGCTCTTTTCCTTTAAATACCCTTAAGGAAGGAAGCGAAGAGAAAGTGGCTGATGAGATGTTGGCTCCCCTTGTACATTATTTCCAGGAAGGTTTGATTTAGCAGCCGTTGCCACACACATACATTGGATGGAGCTCATGATACAAAAGCAAACCGGAGAGAGCTTTGCACCATACTGCCCAGCCCAGCCCAGCCCTCAGGTAAGCTTGTCTCCAGTGGATTTTCCTGTTACCCAGTTAGTTCTGGTGATTCATGCCAAGATCTGGTACCTGTATCTTGGCTGTTCCAGATTCACCCAGCAGTCTTTATGGTGCTTTATGATGCACCGCCCCAGTATCGGGCACCTGATTACCCTCCAATTCTAACAGTCTCTTCTTAAGATGTTCCAACATGGGGCTTCCCTGGTGGCTCAAGGAGTTGAGCATCACACTGTGGGGCTTCTGAAGCCACTGAGGTACGAGTTCAATCCCCAGCCAGGGAGGGGACCCACATGGCGCAGCAGACCTCTCCTGCCTTGCCCACTGCTCCCCTCAGCAGTGTATTTCAGTCAGTCTGCCTATTCTGCTCCCTGCTCTGTCTCTGGTGACTCCTTTCACTCCCCTACCTCTGGCTTGTGCCCCAGCTCTTGTATGTATAAGTCTTTTAAAAAATAAGATATTCCAATACCATTTCCCACCATCCTCCTGAGCTAGCTCTCATTTAAGTCTGAATATTCAGCCAAGGCATCATAGCTAGGCTGAGCCCACCATCTACCCACGTACTGGTCTCCTCCAGCTCATCACGGATTTCATTGTTGGCACAGGCAAAATCACGGACTATCTGCCTGTCACCCTCACTCTTGGAGAGCCAGCAGTCACACTGGAAGCGAAAGGTCTCATCGCGGGAGTTGTCCTTCACATCGATGTAGTTCAAGTGCCAGCCAGGAAATATCCCTGTGGAAAAACACCACGGGGACTGTGAGCGGAACGTGCTCTCCCTCCCTTTTCAGACACCCACTCGCCCCAGCCCAGTGGCCGTGTGGCCCCGGACAAGTCAGCTCTACTCTGGGTCTTGGTCTCCTTGGAGGTGAAATAAAGGTTTTTGGTAAATGATCTCTGGTGGCTCATTCATCCCAGAGGATATAACTCATTTTGCAAAATCCTCAACTTGGGAATTTGTGTATGGGACTCAAGCCATCTGCAAGCCCTGAGAAACTGGGATGTTTCACCTGGAAAGGGCGCATGGCCAGAATCACAGTGGGGTCTTGAACTCAAGATATCAGCTTTTTGGAATACACCAAGCTGAATCTTGTTACTTCCTGACAACATTGTTCGCCTAGGTCACACCCACTATTCCCCCAGTTCCTGCATCAGCTCCTCTAGGAAGCCTTCCTTAAACCACCTGCCAGCTCTCGGGGGTGGGGGGTCCTTCTACATGACCCAGAGCATCTTGCACCTTCCTTGACCACATCCTGACACCGTTGCATCCTTGTTCACATGTGTCTCCTTCCCTAAACTGAGCTTTCCAGGGCAGGGACAGGGTCTCATTGTTTTTGATGCCCCAGTGCCCAGCACGGCGACTGGCCCATAGTCAGACTCAGTGAATACTGGATGAGTATGGAGTGATTTTAAGGACCCTGGTACTCCAACTATCACAGAAGGAATCAGAAGCTATTTCTTTAGTGTATATGCTAAACTTGACAACTCTTGGCCTAGTATTGAAGGTACCGCTATTTCTGTGGGGCTTCCTTCAGTCGTGTTCCCCCCAAATCATAGCTAGCAATTATGAATCACTGTGCACTTGCTGAGAGGTGTTCTTTGCACCATGCACTGGTTCAGGTATTCTCTTCCCTTAAAGACTTTGAGAACCCTGAAAGCCAAGGGCCCCAGGGGCAAATCTTAGAGGTCTGACAGGTTACGGTGATAACCTGCTGTTCATATGACCTCAGGGTGAACCCACAAGGAACTCATGTGATGCTCTGCTCCTACATTCTGTCCTCTCATGCTACCTGGGGTGATGGGGTGGGCAGTCCCACTGTGCCCACAAAAGCCCTTCTCTCTGATTTGCCTGAAAGCAACAACTAAAGATTTTGTCACTGGGCTCATAAGCATGAAGATAGACACACACTCCCAGCTGCCCAGACTGCAGGGGGTAGATGTTAAAGCTTATCAGCAGGACACACACATTGGCTGTCTTAACTATTAAAAAGTTCTTCATACCGTTTTGGAATACATTTTCATTAAAGTGGAAAACTGAATACTAAACAATTATTTTCAATTTTAAAACAATTCTGTTGAGTTGAACATTGGTGAGTTATGTGATCACTAATTTTTTTTTTAAACTCAATACCTAGTTCTACTTTTCTGCCTGAGAGCTAGTCCCACCTGTAAGTTTGTAAACTGGTTGCTTTCTGGCATAGTTCCTGATAGCATTGTGAAACTGATTAAACTGCTTTATAAGCCTTAGTGTGTTCACTCTGGAAATGATACACACAAGACTTATTGAAGCACCCCTTGAAGGCTTCTAGAATGGAACTCCGAAAGGTACAGATAAGAGGAAGAGAGGACTATCCAATGAAAGGTGAAAGGCATTCTTCGTCACCCCCACCATGTGGTGTATGTGTGAGAGAGAGAGAGAGAGAGAGAGAGAGAGAGAGAGAGAGAGAGAGAGAGAGAGAGAGAGAGAGAGAAAGAGAGAGAGAGAGAGGTAAAGGTTGATTCTACTATTTAGGTGTTATATCAATGTTATAACAGAATCTCTGACGTGGTCCCCAAGCATCAACAGTCTTTAGAGTGGCCCTAGTGATTCCAGCGTGTAGCCAAGGCTGAGAACTTGGACCTGCATCATCATCACCCAGAGGGCTTGTTAAAATATAGATCACTGTCCCCCTGCCCTCTGCCCCCTCCACAGATGCTGGTCCAGTAGGTTTGCAGTAGAGTCTAAGAATGTCCATGTCTCTGTAGTTCTCAGGGGATGCAGATGCTGTTGGTCTCAGAACCACAACAAGAGCCTGTGACTTAATGCGTTAGGACCAGAGCCCACTCTGTCTCTAGGACCACAGTCTTCCTGACATCGTGGCAGTAACGATCGTTGGGGACCTGTGCCAACGTTTAGTGTGTGGGTGGGTGTGTGAGCGTGTGCACGAGCATTAGTGGAGGCGATGACATCAGCTGGAAAGTGGGTCACTGTGAAATCACTTCTGTGGCTAGAACGAGTCACCCTGCGCTACAGCCTGGGCAGCTTTTTCACTCCTGAATTACAGTTCTGCGCTCCAGGCAGGGTGGTGAGAGAGGAGAGCAGTGAGCTGAGGAGAAGGGTGGACTCAGAGATGACTTCAACTTCATCCACAGATAACCAGTGCCCTGGGGGTGGGTGAAGACAACAAAGAGCCTGCTGCCTGGGTTGCCCTGGCGCTCAGTGGTAGGCGACCACCTCTCCCTCGCTCCCTTTCCCCCATCTCTGAAATCCTGGCATGGCCTCACCCCACCCCCATGCTCTTTTCCAATTAGATTCTGCAAAGAAATGCCTTCCACGATAAACAGAGGCTAACGCTAGTCTTATGAGATGAAAGAAGCTTCATCCTCAGCTTGGCACTCACTGTTCACTCAGTTGCCGTGTTTTGGAAAAGCTGGATATGGTTGACAGGGATCCTAGCACAAATCGCCACCCTAGAGTCTATCAAATGTGTAACTGGAAACAGGCACTTCTGGGTAGGCTGATGTCATGGTTTTTGCTAAGACAACAAAGAAGCTAAATAAGTCAGAAGGAAAACGATAAATAGCGAATGGTGTCACTTATATGTGGAATAGCAAGAAACAGAACAAAGGGTCAGGAAAAAGACAAGACTTGCAAGCTGACTGTAGATCTGAGCCATACAAGAGGGGAGGAGGAGGGAGAGGGATCAAAGCAGGGAGGGAAGAGTGTGAGGGACAGTGGGCACTACAGTGGTAGGAGAACTATGGGGATTACAACTGAGGGGCGAGACCAAATACTGTGCCAAAATGAGCAATGATGGGGGAAATAATTAATAAGAAAAGAAATAAAAGACAACAATGACTGCTGCAGAACTACAGGCAAACCCACAGTTACGGCATGCGAACTATGCGGTCAGCACTAGTCAGGATGTAGAGTCCCTGTCTGACGCCATAGACCAGTAGGAAGCCATCTGAAACCTGCCATTAAATCATCCACTTTGACACAAAACTTCCTCTTTCAGACTTCTACTTTTTTTTTTTTCATACAAAGATAGCAAAAACTCCACAAAACTTGACACCTTACCCTTTCACTCACCACCAATCTACATCAGAACATAAACTTCTGCTCCTTCCTTTTGCACAGTTGCATGGTATTTCATTGTATGAGTATGCCAGAAATTATCTACCATACAGTCCTTATGATCACAATGACACATGTGGAAGGTAATTAGTTCTCCAGACTTTTGTTCTTAGATGCAGTGCTATAGTTACTATCTTTCTAGTGCATAGTGTATAGTGCATCTATGCATCAGAATGACCTTTTATAATCATAAATTAGATGTCACTTCTCCATAAAAAAACTTTTCAGTGGTTTACCATCACTTTCACAATAAAATATAAATTACTCACCAATAGCTATAAGGATTGACATGAACTTGTCCCTTTCCACTTTGACTTCATTTCATCCTATTTGTAATTTCACTTATTAAATTCCACTTACATTGGCCTTTTAGGTCTTGACATGTGGAGTGCAAACTTGTCTTGGAGACTTTGCATTTACTTTTCTGTCTGCCTAGTATGATATTTCACAGTTCTAAATGTCCATACTGACGTATCATGGAGATGCCAGGTCAAAATTCCTGTCCTTGAGAAGGTCTTTATGCACCACACTATTTAAGAAGCTTCCTCATCCCCAATTACTTGCCCTCACATGGCCATATACCCACTTCACCACCTGAAATAATCTTGTTTTGATTTCCTTTATGTAATATCTGTCCTCTTCAACCAGATTCAAACCCCATGAGAGTAGGAATCTTGCCTGATCTATTGACCACTGTATTCTAGAGCCTAGAACAATGTTTGGTATATTAGTCAATATATGTTTATTGAATGCATGAGAGTACACTATTGTTAAATAGGGAGGAACAAGAAAAAATGGCACTGATTGTAAATTTTTATGAGTGGAGGGAGAAAATAATCCAAAGCTCCACCAAGGAGCTTGTCATCATAGAACTGATTATTTTATGCCAAATGTATCCATTTGCTATAGGAAAAAGACTTAGAAATTGATGGAGCCCCAATCTTGCCCAGCAAGAGATGGCAGACTGAGTGGGAGTGGGACTCACATTTGCTTGATGCCCTTGGATTCTACCATGATATCTACTGCCTACAGTCCTCAGGGATTTCTATATCTTGTGGGATAAAAGCACCCAACTCCATGCTTGCGTATTTAAGCCTTCTTATGCATGAGTGTGCTCTATTCACCACTAACCTTATTTCTCACCTGAATAAGAAAGAACCCTTGCCAAGCCCTCCATCCCAGTAATATGGATTGATGAAGCACCACTTTGACAATACCTTCCACTTCATTAAGGCTCCAAGGTATTCCTGTGCCCTAAAAAATCCTCTGGTTAATGTAGGTCTCACTTCTTCCATGAAGCCCTCCAAACCCACTAGGTCCATCGTAATCATTTTCTGTCCAATCATTTGGCTGTGATCACAGATGATTTGGGCAATCGTTACTGAGGTCATGACCATGTTGTTCTAACTCTTCCATAGATTTTTTTAAAGTTTTTTTTATTTATGCATACAAGAGCTGGGGTACAGGCCAGAGTCGCAGGAGGTGAGAGGATTCACCAGAGACAGAGTGAGGAACAGAACAGGCAGAGCGACCAAAATGCACTGCTGAGGGGAGCAGCAGGCTAGGCAGGAGAGGGCTGCTGCGCCATGTGGGTTTGAACTCCCTGGCCAGGGATCGAACTTGTGCTGCTGTGCCATGGATGCTTCACAGTGCGGCACTCAACCTGCTGCACCACCGGGGAGGCCCCTTCCATAGATTTTTTTTTATGTGTATATCTGACTTCTCCAGTTAGATTCTAAGGTGTGGGAACTCCGTCTTATGATTTATTGATTGCATCACAGGGATAAGACTAACTGCTAAGAAACACAAAATTGATAAACTAATTTATTTTCTTTAATGAACTGTCAGTTTTTTATTTTAGTGCAAATTCTTGTAAATACTACTTGAATAGACAGATAATTTACTTCTCCAAGAAACTCCCTTTAAAAAAAAAAAAAAAAACCTTTGGCAAGGCAAGGGTTGGTTCTTGTGGGAGAGGGTTAGATCTTAAACAAGATCAATGGATGATTTGAAATGAGATATGGAACCATTACAGAGTCCTAGCTATAAAAGAACATGGAATCTAGCTATTATCTTTCCCAAAACACTTTCCCATGAACATGATCCATGCGAGGATGCCCAGGGCAACACTCTGAATTTAAAAGACATGACTTCCATCCTTAGCACACCCACCAAACTGCACTCATTGTTTTAGTTCTGTGTCTGTTCCCTCACTTGAACCATGCAAGAAGGTTAAAATAGATAATTTCTGAACTCTTATATTTCTACAAATTTACATTATTTAAAAGAAAACACTTAAATGTATTTTGTCATTAAAAATATCTTCATTTTACCAGATTTTTCATTTCATAAGAAGCAAGAAGAACAAGATGAATTAGAAAATAAACACTCTGTGTAATAATTTGTTCGCTACTGCAAAAGCTATGTGGGTAATTGGAATTAAAGGGAAGAATTAATCATTTATCTTGATTTTCCTCTCTGAACTATATTTCATGGTAGTCAAAGAGCCTGAGGGGCAATTTTCTTACAGAAGAATTCTAGCTAGTAAATGGATAAGAAATGACAGAACTAGAAAATCACCATTTGTAACCTTAATTGATCATCACTGGATGAAGTTATTAGTTGAGGAGTTATGGGGGAACTTCTTAATGAAGTAATCAGCCCCTAGATGATAGTCTCCAAATTCACTATTCAATGTTATCATCAGAATGAATGGAACTGCTGTGATGCAAGATGAAGTAAACAGGCCCTATTTTAAAGTAGTCCTGGGCCTCCCTGTTGGCACAGCGGATTGAGCACCACACTGTGAAGCATCCGTGGCACAGCAGTGCGAGTTCCATCCTGGCCAAGGAGGGGACCCACATGGTGAAGCAGATCTCTCCTGCTTTAACTGCTGCTCCCCCCAGCAGGGTATTTCAGTTGATCTGCCTGTTCTGTTCTTCACTCTGTCTGGTGAATCCTCTCACCTCCCATGACTGTGGCCTATACCCCAGCTCTTGTATGCATAAATAAATAAATCTTTTTTAAAAAATAAAGTAGTCCTGATACTATCTATTAGTTATTCTTGCCAATATTTTAGAATTGACTTCTAGATTGTAGAAAATATGGGAATAAAGAAACAATGACACCTTGAGGAAGTAAGGAGACAGGCCCAGAATGTGGAAAATCTATAGATTCAGTTCCTTCAACAAGTCAAAGGCTTGAAAATATAAGGGAAATAAGTAACATTCTCCATTAAAGGAGACTAAAGAGTTCAATGTGGTGTGTGAACCTTTTTGACCCTAGAAAATCAAAATATGCAAAAATTTTTATGCTGTTGGGGAAATTTGCATATGAAGTAGAAATTGGATGACAAATAGAAATCATTGTTAACTGCGATGATGGCATTGTGCTTTCATAAGAAAATGCCCATTTAAAAAAAGAAACAAACTAGACATGTTTGAGATGAAATGAGTTTTAAGATTTGATTTTATCTCTTCCAGCATCCAAAAGAAATTTAAGGGAAAAAATGGGTAAGGTAGGTTTGACAAATCATAATTGTTGAATCTATGTGATGAGCATATGGAGGTTCTTTCTACCATTCCCTTCACTTTTGAACATATTTAAGATTTTTATAAAGCAGAACTACTGGATAAATAAGAAAAAGATGGAAAGGTAGATTCAGGGAATGAGAAGATTACTATACTACTATGTCAGCTAAATATTTGTAGCCTGACTTACATAGTATTTGTTCAGGGATCCACAACTTTTTTGTGGAAGACTCTGAAAGGAAATGTATTTGTCCTCATAAATTTCTATGCAAGGAAGCATTATGAATGTTTAATCTGAGAAAAAAAATTTCAAAATGGTAGAGAGAACTTAAGGACATGTTTAACCCTCTTATCTTGTATTAACATTTAAATTGTCTTTTCTGGAGGAGAAAGTAACCATATAATGGAATTTGCTTATAGAATCTAGACTTCCTTCTCCCTGTCCTGACCCTAGCAATCCAACCACCTGGGCTCAAAGAACACAGAAATCTTTCTTTCTCCACTGGACCTTAAGGACTACCAATGATGTACTTCTGCTCTCAGATCCAAAGTCTGGTTAGAGGAAGACTGTTTACAATGGAAAGTGAACCACATCAATGTCTTAGGATATTTGTAATTCCATAAACCATTGTAAGACCAGAAAATGGGCTCTGTCAATTTTGGGCTACCCAAGGAAGGAACCAAGTGCTCTTTGATGAGACCTCAACCATGTAGTGGCAACAAGCCATACACTATAGCTATATGACGCTGTATAGAGCTGTCCAAGGTGCTGAACCACCCTCCTTTTCTTTCAGGCTTATTTGACATGAGATAAATTGACTGCTAGGTTTTTACATAGAAGAAAAATGTATCCAGAAAACAGAGAAAGTCTAGATATATGCACAATCAAGTATATACATGTGCACAATAAGTGTCTTGGAGGAGAGGCAACTGTTACTGGAGGACTTAGTTTTGACTTTGAGGTTCATACCGACTCAATTTTTGGAAGTCCTAAGGCACGAGGAAAATTGTGTATTCTAGAGACATATGGTTTCTTCATGACTGAAGTATGAAAATACAGAGATGAGTCTAAGACTCTGAAACACAGATGAAAATAAATTCTAATGAAATACAATAAATTAAGTGTTTACTATACAGTACAGGTACTGAGAAAGGCATTATGGAAACAGCAATGAACAAGGCAAGGGTGTTTGCACAATTGATAGTTAAGGGGACAGCACTATAACAGCATGCAGTTGCAAATAGGATGACTGTTCTTGGAAGGGGTTCAAGTTGGATAAAGCAATAGAAACTTCTCAGGAGGTAAGTACATAAGAGAGTTTGTTGATCATAAACAGGAAGATGTGATCATGGTGGGGTGCTTGGTCACAAAGCAGAGGTCCCAGTGACTGAAATTAAATCACAAGTCCAGGGTGGGATCAGAAGCTTGTATATGATGACTTTTATCTCTAAATGCTTATCTTTTTCCTGCTTAGAGGAGTAGTCCCAGTTACAACTGAATTTTCTGCAGGGCTACAGAGACCGCATCTCTAAAAATTAAAAGCAATGAGTTTGTCAACCATATCATCACATGACACAACCTTGAGAATTATTTCTCTGGACTACTGTACGTTAAGCTGCTGCAATTAACCCACTGACATTAGGCTGTCTGATGGATTTGCATCAGAGAGCAAACCAATGGCTTGGAATATTTTTCCCAACCAGCAACAAGTCCTCAGGCATTTTCTTTGCTGCAGAGAGATGAGTAATTTACAGATCTCAAAAACTCCTCACTATACCCTACAAAGTTTTTCCCCACTGTGTTAACTGATTAGGGCTGCTGCAACAAGTGACCACAAACTTGGTGGCTTACAATAAGAGAAATTAATTCTCTCTCCGCCCTGGAGACAAGTCTGAAGGTGTCAGCAGAGCCATGATTCCTCTGCTGAGACCTTCAGACTTGGTTGCAGGGAAGACTCTCCCTGTCTCTCTCCCTAGCTTCTGGGGACTCCCAGCAATCATTGGCATTCCTTAGCTTATAGAGGCTATCTCTAGCTACAATCTCTGTCTCCATCTGTCATAACCTTCTTTTCCGTGTGTTTCTCTGTGTCCTCTGATCTTATAAGGACATAAGTCATTGAATTTTGGGCAAATCCTAGGTCTAGTGTAATTTTATCTTGATTGAAATCTTTAATGACTATAACTGCAAACATCCTATTATGAAGTTCTGAGGGGACAAGAATTTGAGGGAATCTTATTCAATGCACTAAACCTACAATTAGAAAAAAAAAATTTGATAAGAGTTGGTGATCTATTTGTTACATCTTAAGGTCTTTCAAATGCCTAGAGGAGAAAAAACTGTAACCATAGAAATCTAGAAAAAGAAGACATTCTAGAGTCACCTGTTTAGGATCCAGAAGCTGTTATTAGCTGATGTTTGATATCAATTTATTCATTCATTCACA
This sequence comes from Galemys pyrenaicus, assembly GCA_019455555.1. Classification (NCBI taxonomy): domain Eukaryota; kingdom Metazoa; phylum Chordata; class Mammalia; order Eulipotyphla; family Talpidae; genus Galemys; species Galemys pyrenaicus. Next base: position 1,092,322 of record JAGFMF010011810.1, read on the forward strand.
CAATTATTAGATACTTACTAAGTGCAAGAAAATATGAAAATGAATCAAGCATCTCAACCTCTTTACCCCTGAGACCCAAAGTCTGCTTATTGTAACTGGCAAGACAATTACAATTCAGCATAGTGAGAGCTACAAGTAGGGGTATGAACAGCACAGTTTAGGAGAACAGAGCAGAGAGCAGCTAACTTCATTTGCTGCAATCAGGGAGCTTCATGAAAAGAAGTTAATCAGGATATTGAAAGATGCCTACAAATTCAGTAGGGGGAGGGAAGTTTGGATGTAGAGTCACCTTCTCATTTATGAATGTTAGCTTGAACAAAAGATGTAAGTTACTTCATGCCAGGTGGAATTTGAATAAGCATTGTGGTTTCAGGAAGTTAGGAAAGAGGAGAGAGTGAAGACAAAGCCATTTGAATGGAAAAAGTGCATCATTGCTACAAAATCAGATGTACCACACCATTGATTCTGCATTACAAAACAGACCAAAAAGTAGGGAGGATGAGGCTAAGTGAATAGGGATTCCTGACTTTTTTAGGCAGAGAGGGATATGAGGGCAGTATTTAGGAGGCAATAAAGAACATTTTTATATTATAAACATGACATAAAAGACACAATGACATAAATGACAGAAGGTTATTCATCTCCTCCTCCTTTCTTTCTGTTACAGTGATTTAAGTGTTTCATTGTATAACACAATTTCTCATCAAGGGATTCTGGGAATTTGCTAGGGATAAATAAACATGTAAAACACTTTAATTGCTTTGTTATTTGAAAACAACTGTGGTCTCTTGTTGCCTTTATTAAATTTATTTCCAGGAGACTATGGAGGCAGGAACCGATGTACTGCATCTTATGATTTCATGGCCAGAGAACAATACTCAGCATTGCAAAGTCCCCAGAAAGCATTCATCTCCCCAAACACCTCCATTTCAGAAGTAAAAACTACCTAGACACAACTCCTGCTTCTCCTCTCTTCCTCCTCTTCCTTCTTTTCTTCCCCTTCCATTATTCAACCACAAATGTTGGAATGTTCAGAAATCTGCTTAGTTCACCCTTGCTTTTCTCAATCTGCACTTCCTCCACAAAAATCTCATATTCACTCTCGTGGCCTCAGTGCTGCCTCTGTTCTAACAACTCCAGGTCAGTATCTCCCAACTAGTTGTCTTCTTGAACTTCAGAACCCACTGTCACTGGACATCACCCTTTAGATAGCTCCCAGACCATCAAATTAAATATCAAGATGATGAAATTCTTCTAGCACCCCATCATTTTTACTTAAGTCTCCATTTCAGTCAAACCTTTAACCATTCCTCTGCCTTAAACACTTTGCAAGTCTCTCTCTTCTTCCTCCATCCCCACTGGTACCAAGACTGTGCAAGACATCAGTATCTCCCACCGTTTCTTAACCTATTTTTTGGAGTTTATTTTCTTGTCCATCTAAACTATGCCTCACAGATACTATCTAATCATCCCTATATACCACAGTTCCTGAGATTCTTTGATTAGGACAAAATCTCAGGCTTTGACCTAGCTTGCAAAATCTTACATTATCTTCTTCTTATCTACTCTCTGGCCCGCAGTCTCATTTCTCATGTTGCAGTCATGCTTTAATTTTTCTTCAGGAACATATCAAGCTTTCTCTTAGTTGAAGGTACAATTTTTCAGTTATAAACCATGGAAGTCATGGTAGTGTAACCTGGCATGGAGACTATAGTTAATACTATATTGTATCACTGTACTGTATATGTGAAAGTTGCTAGGAGAGCAGGTTTTAAAATTTCTCATCACAAGAAAAAAAACTATGTGAAGTGATGAACATTGACTGTATTTATTGTGATGGTCACTTGGCATGTATCCAAGTACTGAAGCCTTATGTCACGTGCTTGAAACAGACATCATGTTAAATGTCAATTATGCCTCAATTGAAAAAAGATTTCTTCTCTCTTAGGGTTTCTATATTTTCTATTTCCTCTACTCAAAAATATTCCTTCAATTTTGGCAAACATCAGGCTTCATTTAATGTATATTCCTAGTGATTCTTCAGGTTTTAATTTAAATATCACTTCTTCAGAGAGGTCTTCTGTGAATCCTCAGACTAACAACTTGTGGACTCCCATTCTAAAGAGACATCATTATTGAAACCAATTGTTTGTTTAATAAACATACTTTTTTTGCTAGAAGTTCATTTTTAAAATGGTAGGAGTCTTGTCTCTTGTTCACTATTCTAACCCCATCACTGAAGACAAGGCCAGACCATAAGTGCTCATAGATGCAGCTGAATCTCATATTTGCCACTGAACCAGGCATTCCGTATTGTAAATTCACCTTTTGCTAAATATATTTATAACCCTAACACTGGTACTTGCCATGCATTCACCATCACACATGGACACATGCAGAGCATGTGTCAACGGAAGTGGAACAAAATGACTCTGCCTTCCTGCTTCAGCTCTCATCTTATGGTCTATTTAGTGCCAGCTTTTCACTTTTTTGTGCTTTTTGGTGGTGATTTCACTATTTAAAATACTCACAAGCTGTCTGGTATTTCCAAGTATGAGAGGGCTCTGATGTGCCTCGTGGAGAGAACAGACGTGTTATATAACTTCCCCTCAAGCGTGAGTTATGGTGCTGCTGGTCATGAGCTCAGTGTTAGTAAATCAGCGACATATATTCAATGAGATGTCTTTGAATGGGAACATACATAAAGCAGGCTATGTGCGTTCTCAGTAGACAGCTTTGAGCGGTGGGCTCAAATGGTTTCAATGGCGGTAGAAGAGGGGTGAGTGAGAACAACATGAACTAAGAAAGCAGTAAGTTTCAGGGAGGTGAAGTTTAGCATTTACCAAGTCTCTAGCTGCATAAAGTAGAGATGAAAGGTCCAAAGCCAGACAAAATGGTTAGAGTAACTGAAGATAACTAAATGTTGACCTAAGAAATCTTGAGCACACAAACTTAATCACAGTCTCGGATATGACAGTGTACCTTAGGCACTTTGAAGTTAAAAATACATTTCTCACTTGGCTTATATCCTATGTCATCATTTATATTTATAAATGAATTTGACTAATTTTAGGCTGTTATTATAAGTAAACAAGCTTGTGCCTGTATAGAAAATCCACGGGAGGTGAGTATGGTGATATAATTACCTTCTTGTCTCTTAGTTGTTATGCCTGAACTATGAAGAGCTCCAACTTCACAGAAAATTAAGAATTGCTCATGACCCCGGGGAGAAAGCAGGAGGAACTGTTTCATCTCTAAACTTTGTCCAGGGCCAAGGGCTCTGCTAACTGATGGCGCACCAAAATGGTAGCAAGTGACCACTGTCAGCTGCCTACAACCCAGGGCAGAAGGGAGCATACAGCAGGGAGCACGGCGACATAAGGCGGGGCAGAGAGTGAAGTGTGCCCTTCCCCTCTTCCCCCCGCCCCAATCTTGAGCCAGTGCTACCTTTGTTGTCGTGCCAGACCCTCAGCTTGCAGAGATGGCCCAAGCTCAGCATGTCAGGGAAGTTGAACGTGTCCATATTGTTCCGTTCAAACTTGTTCCAGTTGGCCGACTGCTTCAGGGCCAGGGTCCCGCTGTCCCCGTTCTCCCCAAAGATGATGATGAACACATTGGCATCGGTTCCTGCTCCTGGGGGTGCAAGAGATGAGGCTCTGGGTACTGGCCTCTCTAACATGTGACTCACTTGCTTTGGCCTAGATCATGGGTTCATCAGAGAAGCCAGCAGAGCAGAAGGACAAAGGCAGAACTGATGAGACCATCCTGAGACTCAAGGCTGAAGCTGCCACAGAAGATGGTAGCTAAGCACATGGATGTGGGAAGGAACAGCACAGCACTGAGACTCCTGCTCCTGGGTGGGTGCAGAACATCAGAAGAAGGAAGGAACAGAACAGCACTGAGACTCCTGCTCCTGGGTGGGTGCGGGACATCAGGCAGCAGCAAGAACGAAGACGGCCTCTGAGTCAAGCTCCTGCACAGAAGGGATGGAGCCAGCTCAGTCACTGGGGAAAAAAGCTTTGTCTAGACAAAATGGGAAAAGGCAAGTAGATGGAAAATCATCAATGGCTTTAAGAAATAAGGTGAAAAGAGCAAATATTGAAATATTGAAAGGGGCAAAGCAAAGAAGACTCAGAAAGGGGAGAGTGTGGGGATTCATCCCAGCAGGACAGAGAATGCTAAATGGCTACTCGGAAACGGGGTGGATAGAACAGACACCGATGGAGGTGAAACAAAGGTTTTACCACAGCATTACCCAAGGCTGGGAAGGTCAGAAGACCTCCTCCCTGTCCCCCAACATTAAAGGGCCCCACACAAGTCTACTCTATTTACCCTTATCTGGAGAAATTTAAAAAGCTGGAAGGCAGAGACTGTAATGAGGAGTCTGACCAGCAGCTGCTGGGCCACGGGAGTCCTTCGGCAGGCGAATCAGGCCGGTGATTGGCAAAAGGGCCAGGGTCCCTCGGTTCATTCTCACTGGGGACTTATTACATAAAAGTGGGTAAATGGCATTGGCGTGGAGAGTAGAAGTTTCTAGGCCTTTCAGAAAATGAAAACTGCCTAGGGCTTGAGGCAGAATTTGAGGAGGGCAAGGGGAGTGGGAAGTAGGAGTCGGAGCTAGAACAGACCCCCAGCTTACCCAGGACGTCACTCGTCTTCACGGAGACGGTGTACGAAGTCCATTCCATCATCTCCTCCCCGTCGATGACGGCACACATCTCACACACCAGGGTCTTCTTGCCTTTCCTCAGGGACAGCCAGTCTCCATAGTAGAACATGGTCAGGTCTCCGGTGTTCATGTTCTTTAGGAGGATCTGGGCAGGCGCAGCCAGTGGGCACACTCTCCCTCACCTCTGCCAGCACCCCACCTGCTCTTGCAGCCCCCTCGGCTGAAACCCAAAGACAGACTTTCCAGACCTGAGATGGGTTCTTCTGAGAGAAGAAGTGGGTGGAAAGGGCCCTGTCCAGATATGGACATACCCCAAGTATGACTGCCCTACTTGGAGAGTACAAAATGGGCCGTCCGTGGAAACATGTTTCTGAGAGGTGCCTATCATCACATACAAGAAATGTGTGATGAATGAAGGACAGAAAACCAGACCAGCCAAAGCACTCTCAGCCACAAGCTCCTGGAAGCAAACCCAGAGTTTGCTAGCCTGTCCCTGACCTGGGCAGAAAATCTGCTAGTGGCTGAACAGGGGAGCAGGTGGTGCCTGAGGGGGCTCTGGACAGAGGCCTCTGGTAGACCAGGGAGGAGAGGACGGTCGCAGCGGGCAGCAGAGGCTCAACATGACAAAAGAGGCTGCTGCCCAACTGTGTGACCATGGGGCACCACAAGTCCCTTGCCATCTTCTGTGAGGTTTAGAGCCTCTCGGGATCCCAGTTCTTGCTGCTCTCCTCCTAATGTCCCCCAACTCACTTCCTCCAAGAAGCCCACACCAAGTCTGTCCACATTACTTTGACAGCTCATGCTGCCCTTTGGAGTTGATTCAGTTCTGACTGAACACAGATAAACAGACTAAGTTCTCTTTATTTCACATCAAGGGCCTACTTGACTGTACAGTCAAGGTTCATGTAATTTCCCTCTAAGGTGCCGTCTGCCCACTGATAGGGTCTACCAGCACCTGGAAGAGCAGGATGAGGAAGTGGGCAGTGGGGAGAAAGGAAAGTGAAGGCCCAGCTCTTTTACCCTCTCTAGGAACCACTCGGGCCGGCTGCCCACGCCGTCAATTCGGATGCGCATCTTGGTGAAGGGGGCGATGTCTAGGATCTCCATGATGAAGGTGTCATTCTGCTCCCGCTCAAATCTGGGCATGGGGAGAAGAAGCAGGAAGAAGGGGAACTGACCCTGGTGAGGTGGCGAGGCCACGCCAGAGACCAGATTTGGGAAAGGGGAGAAGGCTTAATGTGGCCCTTTCTCAGCTTATAGTGACCTCTTGTCTCTTGCACATCCGTGACTTCCCTTGTCTCTTGCACATCAGAGACACCCCCAGAAGAACAGGTTAATGAGTGTGCTTGGCAGAAATGACCCTGAATCAAGAGCTACTAGTCCTGGGTCCTCAGTTCTGCTCATCACCTAGGAGCCACTGCCTCTCCTCTCTGGGATGCGGTTTCCTCATCTGTGCTCTGGGGAGAAGGATGCTGGCCCCGCAGCCTCACAAAACGCTCATGGACCAAATGGGATGCGGCATCAACCTCAAATGTAAAAAGGGCTCCACACTGCCGAGTTTTCCAAGAGCGCCTATGGAGGACGGCGCACCGCGAGTGACTCAGCAGGTGACCTTCACACTCCTCTCTGCGCAAGCTACACCCTGGATGCAGTGGCCCTGGGTGGGGTGGTGGCACTGACACCTTGTCAAACTGCAGGCAAATAGAAGGTAACGCTGCTTTTTTTGCGATTACTGTTTTTCTGCCGAACGACCTTATCATCTCAGAGTGGTTCTAGCTTATCGCAGTTCCCACGGTGCTGTACATACACTTTGACCTTTGATGCTGCCTGTTTGCTTAACTGCTGGCTGGTTCCAGATGCGGCTGCTGCTCAGCTCCTGGGGACAATGCAGGTGCACTGAGATAGGACACTGCAGGGCAACTGCTATGCTTTCTTGAACACAATGTGTAGTTTTAAAAAGAGACCACAGCAGTGGGGAGCAGGACGGCAAGTGATGCGAGCCAAGAACAGACAGCCCTGGAGGTGAAGGTGCGGGGGCAGGGAGGCCTGTCTCCTCTAACTACCTGCTCAGGGGCATCGTATACTAATAGGGGACAATGCTCTTCCAGAAGTCTGCCCCGCTTCTCTTTTGCTTTGATGGAGCCCTGTGTGTCCCAGGTCAGGCAGAAACATAAGGAGATGCTCACAGATTCCTCTGTCAAGCCACAGCACATACTGGAGATTCTCTCCAGCTTCCCTGTCCTGCCCCTGCTCCTAAGTGAGGACCAACTAGGGAAATCAGCACTCACCCCAATCCGGTCACAGAAGAGGCCTGACTCGTTAGCTCCCTCCAGCTCCACCATGCCAAAAATTATGCTTCATGAAACTCACCAGTGTTCTTGGCAGCCTGTGCTCTCCGCCAAACTGAGTGGTGGTGGCTGCTGCCCTTGCTACATAGCAGGCTCTAAAGAAGTGTCCTCTGTTCTCCTTTGATCTCTTTACTTCCCAGTTACTGAGTTCCAATCCCAGCTCTCCTATTTATTCACTGTGTGACCTTGGGCAGATGACTCCGACTCTCTGTCTCAGCTACCTTATTTGTCAAGAGCATAAACCAATTACACGGGCCTAATTGCTGGGGCGTTATGAGTTAATATATATTAAAAAGCACTTAAGACAGGTGCTCAATAAATGTTAGCCATTATTCTCATCATTAATCCTAGTCACTCCGGGGAGAATGTCAGGAGGAAGTGGGAGCTGCATAATGAGAGGAGCATTTATAGATGAAGGCAGGCAAAACTGACTTCATTAGATGTCACATGTCTCCTTCCCCACCCGGGGAAGAAGCTGTAAGACAGACAGAACTCCTGCTCTCATGAACTGCTGTGTCTATGGAAAGAACCCTCTGCCAGGCCCCATAGCTTCATCACCTCTTCCTCACTATCATCACCATCCTCCTCATCACCATCTTTTTTGTTGTTGTTAAAGATTTACTTATTTATTTATACAAGAACTGGGATACAGGCCAGAGGTGTGTGTGTGTGGGGGGATAAGATTCACTAGAGACAGACTGGGGAGCAGAACAGGTGGATAAACTGAAGTACACTGCTGAGGGGAGCAGCGGGTGAGACAGGAGAAGTCTGCTGCACCATGTGGGTCCCCTCCCTGGCCAGGGGTTGACCTCATGCTGCAGTGACTGTGGGTAGCTTCACAGTGCTGCAAGTAAACCCCTCGCACCACCAGGGAGGCCCCCTCATCACAATCTTTACCACCATCTCATCCTCCTCCTCCTCATCATCATCCCACCGTCATCCCACCATCATCCCACCATCATCCTCACTGTGCTCAGCATCAACGCCATCCTGAAGGACTCACTGAGCACCCACTGAGTGCATGGGCAGAGCTGGGAGCCAGGAGGACTCACACAGGAAGTCACAGTTGGCCTGGACCCTACTTTCCAGCCTAGGGGAGGTGGCAGAGTGAGTCAGAGGCAAGTGGCTGCAGGTGGCCTTTGAGTCTCTCCCCGCCTGTCCTTAAGAAACTAGGGGCCAGGGATGGTTTGAGGACAACAGCTGAACATGGAAAGCCAGCCCAACCCAGAGCTAAGTTGGGCATCCAGCAAAAACAAGAGAGGAAGTACGACTGGGGGACACCTCTCTTGGCACTGCTAGTGACTATTTTCAGAGGCAGGAGAGCCTGGGGACTGTCTAGGTTGGTTCCCAGGACGCCCCTTACTGGCGTTGGGACCTTGGACAACAGACTTCACCATGCTGGGCTTCAGTGTTCTTCCTGTAAGATGGGGGTGGTAATAATGACTCTCATAGAGTTGTGGGTGTGTCAACACCTGCAAAGGGCTTAAGCCCACATCAGTGTTCACGCTGTTACTGTGGGTCCTCTGATGTTAAGCTCCGTGACTGAGAACCGTGTCTGAGACGGTGCCTGACATATTCTTTAACATTTAAAAATTTCTTTTAGTTTTTTACTTTGCCAACTTTTACACTTAGAAAAGTTTCAAAAGTAGAGTTTCTGTGTACCTTTCACCCAGCCCTCCTAACATTAACATCCAATATTATCATAGTACATGGAAATTAGGACATAAACAATGACACGATGCTATGGGCCAACCTACAGACCTTACAACAAACATTTTTGAGTGACAGGTGGAAGGAAAGAAAGAAGCACAGAGACCATTCAGAGGAAGAGCAGGGAAGAATAGAAGGGAAAAAGGACCAAGAAGGAAGGGTTATGGGCTGAGGGGATCCAGGAAGACTTCCTAGAGGAGGCAGATTTGAGCTGACCTTCGAAAGAGAAAGGTATTGGACAGCAGAGAGTGGATGAAAGGCATTCTGGGAGGAAAGAAATAAATGGATAAAGATGTGGAGGCCAGAAGGTCCCAAAGGAGAATGTGAAGGAGGCAGCCTGGTTGAAGGCAGGGTGGGACCAGAGCATGAAGGATTGAAGGGCTGCCTCTGGATACCTGGCCTTCTTTTTGTCCAGCTGCACCTCCTCTGTGCTGCCATTGATGCCGTAGAGTGTCATAAAGATGTTGGAGTCGGTGCCACCACCAACCACATCACCAGTCCACACTGTCATCTCATAGAGCACCTGCGTGAGAGGGGAGAGGGGCCAGAGCTTCGGCACCCACCAACCCCGCGGACGTGCCTCCCTCTCACTAGGACAAGAAGACATGCTCTCCAAGACACGATTCTGAAAAGAATCCTCCCCTAATCACCTGTGAATGTCTGGAGGGCAAGTCAGGCCTTGCCCTTCTCTCTGGCTCTGGCTATGTCCAGGTCAGTGCCAGAAGACTGAGTTTCTGATGGAGAAGCCAAGTACAACAGAAACATGATCAGAAGCCCCAGCATTAGGTGACGGTCAGTCACACCCCAACCGATGTCCACGTGTGTTAGTAGAGCCTAGTGGCAGAGTGGTGGCTTCTAGAACCATTCAGAGCACTGTTTGGATCCCAGATCTGCCACCAGCTGGATGTTGAGCCTGGACAGACCCCCATGCTAGCAGCCTCTGCCCCCGCCATTGCACAGTAGGGGTCAGCGACTCTGCAGAGGTGAGAGGCCCAGACGGTTTGCCTTCCAGCAGCCAGCACTCGCGCTCAGCCTGTGAGTGAGGCATGCTGGGGAGTGGCGTTTGAGGGGACTCCACTCTATCCATTTGTGAAGTGGGATCACTATGTATTCTATGAGAGACTCTGTGTGATTTGCGCTTTCCACTAGGATTTTGCCTCATGCCTGAGGTTTGCTCCAAAGACATCGTCCCTTTGTATGTGGGATGGAGCAGCTCGCTCTCCCCAAGCTGGTGGAAAGGCCTTGGATTTTCTCTGAGTGGGGCCGCGCACCTGGGCTCAGGCAAGTCCTCTGTCCTGGCTTCCTCCTGGTACCCTCACCAGGTGCTCACACCTGGCAAGGAGGTCTCAAAGGTTCAGGAGAGGCTGGCACAGGCAGAGAATGCTGGCTGCCATCTCCCTCAAACATTCCTGGCCTTCCCTTTTCTGTGGCTCCACGTTGCATTTTCACCTGTGTAGGTAAAGGGTGCCCACACCCAGCCTCCAACTCAGAGCCCAAGTGATTCAGAGCAGTGGCCACCTGCCTGTCAGACCCCAGGCGCGTTCAGGCCAGCCCAGAGGACGAGTCCAGTTTGCTTTCGCTGAGAGAATGAATGGAGAGCCTCTTGCTTTTCCAGAGAAATCCTCTCAGCCCACCTAACAAGGGCATCCGTGACAGGCGGGGGAGCTGTTGGGAACGAGCCCGACAGTCTTGCTCTCATCCAGACAGGCATATAAATCAGAATGATCAAAACGAACGCTGCGGAGGCCCCGTGGAGACTGCCCTCAGGGCGGTCCCTCCCGACGCCTGCGTCCTTTGTGTCCGGCTTTCCGCCACATGGACACATCTCTCTTTATGGAACAGGTGTGTTTCCAGAAAGAGACACAGAAAGGGTTTTTGTAATTCCGGCCTGACCGCAGTGTCCTGGGGAGACGGTTAGTCCAAAGAACCCTGCGGCTCTTTGTCAAGTGACAGACCTATGTTCTTTTGTAGCATGAATACCAGGGCGTGGGTCTGGCTTTCCAGAGCCTAAAGAGCTCGGAGATGCAGCTATACTGAGCTGGGAGGCAGGGGGTGATGGGGGTGGAACACACAGCACACCCATGCCCACAGGCACCTGGGAATTGGGTCAGGACAGGGTTCCCTGGGGTTCTGTGCTCACCCACGACGACTGTCCGTCTGTGGACTGAGCTGTCCGGTGTGGGCTGAGGGTGTCTATGCTGTAGGCAGCCCTGCTCCAGGACTGCCAAGCAGCGGGGTGGGGGGTGGGGCAGGTGTCCCCTGTTGTCTACCAAGAGCTCAAAGCTCAGTCCCTCTTTCTGTTTCTGGCTACAGCACAGGCAGGGCACACTCAGGTCCTGGATGATTTCTTCTTAGCTTTGTGGGATGGCTCTGACCTACATCTAGTAGCCCAGTGGGTTACTGGGTTTACATTTAGGAACAGAAGAGGGCTAGAGCCTTCTGTGGATCCCAAAACTTGTCAGGGAGACAAAGGGTCACAGGGACTGGAGTCCTTTGGGCCACCCCCGGTCATGGGTTCTTTGGTCCTTGCACCAGCCCTGACCTATGAGTTCCTGCAGCTCATTCCAGATCATTTGGTCAGTTAGAGGCGAAACCAGGACAGTGCTCTCATTAGTTCTCACCAAGTTCTTACGAGGAACAGGATGGGAAGCATCGTTTCCCTATACTCTCTCAGGAGACCAAGGCCCAGAGAGACCAGATCACTCACCCAAGGTCACACAGCAGCAGGCCGGAAGAAGCCTGAGCCACCGGCTTCCTAGCATACTACGTCTGGCGGCCACAGCAGGCTGCAGCCCTGCACTACCCCCAGGATGAAGCTCCTACTTCCCTGTCCCTCCTGCTTCCTACCCCCACCTGCACTGCGCTTGCCCTGCGTACCTTCACCCCGATGTTCACCACCATGGCGTCCAGGAGGTCAAAGACGCGAGACGTAATGCCGTCGCCTCGGTCCTTGGCCAGCCAGCAGTTGCAGCGCAGCGTGTACTTGGTGCCCTGCGTGGGCACCGCCAAACACAGCTCCTCCACCAGCCAGCAGCTCTCCGGGGAGGCCCCGTCATGGCCCAGCTGTGAGGGGGCACACCAGAGCCATGGGGATCCGGGCACCCCTGAGAAGGAAGCCCTCCCTGCCCAGTGAACCCCATTCTGTAGCCTCCTCCCTCAGGAGGGTTCCATGCTCTCCACTCCCACATGTTCTGCACTCACTAACCCAAGTCCCTTCTGTGAAGGGGAAGAGATTTTGAGATATAATTAAGGTCTCTGCTCAGGAGAGTCTGTGTTAATCTAGAGCATTCTGGGTGGGCCAGAGCTAATCAGTAAGAGATTTAAGGAGGGTCTAGCTGTCAAAGAAGGAAGAAGTCAGAGAGCTCTGAAGCAGATGTCTTCTCTTAGTGACCTGGAAGAAACAAATCTGGAGCTGGAGGCCTGGGAACCAAAGGCCTCAGTCTTACAACCCCAAAGAAACAGATTCCGCAACAACCAGCCAGCAGCAGGAGGACCCCTGCCTCGGATGAGACTCCAGCCACAGCAACAACCTGACTTCAGCCAGTGAGCCTCGGGGTGAGGACGCAGCTAATTCACATCTGGACTTGTGAGTCATGAAACTGTGAGAATACATTCGTGTGGCCTTAAATTACTAAGTTAATGGTAACTTTCCACACAACAATAGAAAACTAATACATAAGACATCTCCACTGGGAGGATGGAAAACCCAGACCTCTAGGGGCCAGTGATGCTTCCAAGGTCACTCAGCTAGTTGACAGCAGAGGCCAGGAGATCGTCCCCTGACACCTGCTCTGATGTGGGGCTACCTCCCACCGCCCACCTCCCCCAGCCCTGGGTGTGGTCAGCATCCCAGGCCCCAGGGCTACCAGCACCTCTATTTTCTTGATGACGCCCACATCCAAGCCTGCAACATAGAACTCCTCCACCGAGCCGCAGTTGAAGCCCCTCTTCCCTCGGGGGTAGTCCAGCCAGATGCGGTTACTGCGTTCGTCATCCTCCCCAATGAGTAGGACAAAGGCCCGGCTGTCGGTGGCCGCATCCTTGTGCTTCCCGGTGGTGACCGACACGTAGTAGGGAATGACTGCAAGAGGTTGGGGCCCCAGCCTCGTAACCAGGCAGATAGACTTGGAGATGATGTCTGGAGGACACTGCTCTCAGCTTCTTTCCTCCCAGACAGGTGCAACAGAGCTTTCCAGAATGAGTTCTCTATGGTGAGGTCTGCTCTCCAAGGAGCGAGGGACTTGTAACTCCCAAGTGAAGGTCAAAGAGAGCAACCTTGCCTGTCTAAAAGCTCTGCCGGCCAATTATCTTAATGGCTCCTAGCACTCCCGTGTGAAGTACGTAAGAACAATGATCTCTCCTCAAGCACAGGGGTTAAATGCCTGAAAAACTCATCCTAGCTGGCAAAAACAAGGTCTCACAGACAGTAGGAATTTGGGGACGAACAATGAGCTATTATTATACACATGGTATGGCTCATGCATGGCCTAAGAACAGTCTAAACAATGCCCATGTGTCTGCTTCCCCTTTGGGTTGCTCCCTGCTTGGCTCACCTGGGCCCTCCTGAACGTAGTCAGCCATAGGCCCTGTCACTGTGGCAATGTCAATGTCGGCCATCTTAGAGCTCAGGGTGATCTCCCAGAAGTCAGCGGGGCTGCTGCAGTTGCTGCTCCGGTCCCCAGTGTACTCCTGTCCAGAAGAGCACAGCCCAGGCCCATTAGGGCTCTGGCACCTTCCACCCAGCGGGCCCTCCCCCAGGCATAAGGATGATGACTGAGCTAAGCACTCAGCCACACACCTTCTCATAAAAAAGCCTCTCAAGCCGCCCATCCTCCTTCTTCAGGGACAGCCAGCGCCCGCACAGGAACAGGAACTCATCCTCGTTGGTGTCGTTCCAGATCTCCACCTTCTCCACGTACCAGTCTGCACACCACTTGCTGTTGTCATGGCGGAGCTTGATCTTGTAGATGACGCCCAGGTCAGCAGCCTCGATGATGAAGGTATCAGCCTGGGGGGTCCAGATGTGACAACTTAGGTGGGGGGGGCAGTAGCCCCCACCACTACCTACTCCAACGCCACCCATCCGATGCCTTCCGTTGAAGGCCCAAATCCCTAACATAGACCTTTTGGTATTCAAGACCACACATCCACTACGGCCCCACTTTAGAGCCTGGTTCCTCTTGGGATAAGCCCTGTGGATATGTGGAAGACAGCCTCGGAGGAGCAGGGGTGGGGTTGGAACAGGGGTTGCTCAGCCTGGTGCTGGTAACTGCACATCCTCAGTCATGCTGTGTGTTGGCCTAAGTTCAGAGAGAGGCGGGAGGATAAAAGGGGTGGAAGAAGTGGGATGGTCTGAGGAATAGGAGGGCGCCTGAGATTCCAGGTGAAGCCAGGAGACAGTGCCGGAGTCAATCAGTTGGGCTGCAGGAGAGGAGACAGAGAAGGGGGAGGCCTTGGCGAGGCAAAACTGAGGGTCAACATCTGGAATGGGGACTCAGGAGGGTTTTGTGTGGACTGTGACATTAAGATCCTCGTCTGTCCCTAAGTCTACCTTCAATAAAATGACGTTACACTCAGGCACTTGCATTCTTTTGGGCTTACTCACTCAGAAGTAGAGTTCTGGACATTGAGACAGGATCAAAACACATGTTGAAGGTGGCAGGCAGGAGCCTGGGGAACAGAGAGGAAGTGACCCCGAATGACATCCATTTTCCTTCCCTAACATGTGCTGACTCGCTGCCAGTGCTGGGAACCCGGAGATGATTAGGATAGGTTGCCTCTGCCCCTTGCCCCCCAAGACTCACCACCAGAGCAGGAGAGGAGGAGACGGGCAAGTCTGGGCCCTGAGCAGGGACTAGAAGCAGGCCTGGGAAGACCCCCAGGTGGGAGCATTAAGTGAAAGACAAGGCAGGTGGGATTCCAGGTGCCAAGTCCTGAGCTGAGCGGCCTGCAGGTCAGGGTGCTGGCGGATCAGGGGTGCAGCTGTGCAAGCCGTGGGGTGCTGGCAAGTGACAGAGTTCATTAGAGAAAAATGGGCTCATCCCACTTCTTGGCACCTGTTGGGTGGGTGCACGCCTTCATACATACACAGGGATGTTTACTGCAGGATAATTTTACCTAGAAAATGGAGCCATGTTGAGGTCCAGTGCTTGGGGAATGGCTAAATAACTATGGCCATGTCCTGCGTGGAAAGTTCTGTGTGAGGTGGTTGCACGGAATGAACCTGCTCTGTCTGTGTTTTCACAGCCTGCCACACAGCTAGCCAGCACCGGAGCCAGGCCCGACACCCGGTGATCTAGCCCCAGCCTGTTCTGAGTGCCTTCCCGGAGCTCAGTTGGTATGTGGGAAGGAGCCCGCCGCCCACGTCCTGACACTGCCCGCCCACGTCGCTTGCCCTCTCTGGCACTCTGTTTTTCCCAAGTGGGCAGGCTTCCTGTTTATTAGGCACCCAGCAATCCAGTGACAATTAATTTCATGTGCATGTGCATATGTGTGGTGTGAAATTAGTTCTCCCTGATATGAAATGCTGTTAACACTTTTCATCTAGTTTGAGTCCACGGGCCTAAGAAACTATCACGTGACTCTACACTGCGGAAGCTGTAAACCGAAGCTGCAGGGAAGTGCCCCACATCAGGGTGATGCAGCAAATGAAGGGGATCTTAGGCCCCGACTCCCTGGGACCTTGCTGCCAGGCCAGGCCAGGCCGGGGCTCCTCCCAGGAGGTCTGGCTCGTGCGGTGGCCAGCCAGCTACAGACCCACTCGATGCCATCTGCCTCCGTGCCCCACAGCTACTTTCTTCCTCGCCAGTGGCAAATGTCACTGCCAAGGGTCATTCATGTCTGGCAGAGGGTCAGGCTTAAGCAGCTGCCCGGGAAACACCCAAGGCTCGTGCTTGAAACCCCCACAGCTTGGGTCAGGAGCCAAGGACCTCGTCTGGTCACTGTGGCTGCCGCCGCCTGCAGGGGCTCTGGCAGATTCAGGTGAATGGGGAGAAGGAAAGAGGCTGAAGAACCAGGGAAAGGATGAGGGAGAAGGGCACAAAAGAGGAGTCAGCAGAGGGAGGGAAGTTGGGGTGGTAGAAGGGGAGTTCATACAGAAATCTTCCATTTGTTCATTTTCCCTCCATCTAGATCATAGGATTAAAAGTTACTTCTTTCCCTGAATTTTCTAGACCTAAGTGAATCCGGTCTGTAAATTACTAGGATAATTACCCAATTTCTGTCCTCAGGATTAACTCTGGGGACAGACGGGGGGGTGGTGTCCCCACCATCATAACTTATAGCCCCTTTTCCCTCCTCCCTCCCTCTTAACCTCAGAAATCTCAGATGCTTTATCATTCTTTTGCTTTGTGACTTTATCCTCTCTGTTTTCTTAATATCTGTGACGTTATCCAATATTTGCTATTATCTGACTTTGCATTTTGCTCTAGTCCTTTTCATGAAACCACAGTGCGTCAGAGCTGGAAGGGCTTTACACACTGGCCAGTCATGTGGTTTTTCAGCCTCTCTGCAGCCCCAGTGCCCTCTGCTTGTTAGAGGGCTTGTGTGTTGTCCCGACAGACGGGCCAGGCCAAAGTGAGTCCACACGGTGGGCCAGGCCAAAGTGAGTCCACACGGTGGTCCCCACAGAGTGACTCCCGGGGGCCCCAGTGTTCCCCAGCATGTTCCTACTGATTCACTTCAGACCTTCCCTCTTGTAGATGGGGAAACTGAGGCCAGAAAAGTTCAACCTTATAAGATGTTAATGGCAGAACCAGGCCCGCAGACCTATCCAGTTCAGAGTTCTGCAGAGGCAGCCTGGGGGCTCTGGAGGATTGCCTCCACGCTCGCCAAGCTCCCTCGGTGAGCTGAGTTTTCTGCAGACCACCCACTCCCACAGAGCAGGCAACTTGGGGCATAAACAGGCCCCTTGCTCAAGCTCTCCCCTCTGCTCAAGCCCCATCCACAGGCAGGATCCAGAGCCCCTGCCCAGGCTGAAAGGGCGGGGACAGTCCTGCAGGGGAGCACAGGAAAAATGCCCCCGTTCAGGTGCATGAATCCCAGAACATTCCCAGATAGTCTCAGGGACCCAGAAGAGCTGGCCCCGGTAACTGGACCTGGCAGGAGTGGAGAAGGGGAAGACTCAGTGCCCCCCTACCGTTCCTTTCTCGAACTTGTTGGTGCGGTTCTCTGACTTGCCGAGGTACCGCTCTCCAGTGTCTCCCAGGTCCCCGTAGATGGTGATGTAGACCTTGGCATCCGTCCCTGCTCCGGGAACATTTCCAGTGAAGATCTGCACCGAGTACAGCACAACTGGGCAGGCAGTTGGACAGATAGACAGGTGAACAAAGGAAAGAGAGGAAGGGCACAGCTTTAGGTTTGGGGGAGCTGAAGCTGAAGGCCTATTAAGCTTCTCATTGGAGGAGGACAACTATCTTCCTTTTATTTGCTCAATGAGCTACGTTTAGCTACAGTGGGGAGTCTGCAGTGGCGAGTGGACCCTCCAATCTGGACACAGTTGGGCTCAAGAGACCCAGAGGATGGGGATGTCTCCCCGAGCCCCTCAAACCATCTCCCCATCCAGGTCCTACAGCACCCAGGGGAGAGACTCAGGACACTCTGTCACTGGAGTCACCTGCCATGATGCCCTGGCCTTTCTATTCGAGAACGATCCATATCAATGCCAGATCTTTCTATGGAAAAAAAATCAAGTATTTTTGAAAGAGTAGCTTTGCCCTGGTGTCCATTTCCTTATTTTCACTTATTCTTCAGGCCACTGCCACCCAGCACTGCAGGGAATAGCCCCCTCATCAGAAGTTCTCTTTGTCTCGCACAGGGAGGGGAAGTTACAGTTATTAAAAATTCTTAAGGAGAGTGAAAATGAATGTTATCTTGTTTTTGTTTTGCTGCTGTGGACTCATGGGGGAAGAATAAAGTGTCTCTTTTCCCAGCCCCAACCCCACAGGGAAGGGAGAGTCTTGCACTTTCATGAAGGCCAAGAATTTTCTGTTTCCTCTCCACATTCCTCTGTCCTACAAGCTTGGGAGTTTCAGGCCAAGCAGGAAGGAACATCACAGGAATAGCCCCAAGGAGGGGGATGGAAGGTGAGGCTTTGAGGCAAAGGATAGCTGTGGTCAAACTGGGGGGAAGGTTAGTTTCCCCCGGCCTGGGAGCAGGTGTAAGTTGGGGTGTGCTCTGGTGCAGGAGCCCTCCACCACACAGCGACCCAACAGGGGGCTCTCCTGGGTTCATCTAGGGACTTGAAGCAGGAGGTCGCAGAGAGGGTCTGGTGGCACAGCCGGGCCTGCGGAGAAGAGTTTCTGGTCCCCGAGTCACTGTGTGTTCGGAGCACGATGGACTAAGGGCAGGCCCGTTCCGTGAGCCTCAGGATTCTTATGAGACCCCACAAAGGGGATTCCCCCTCTCTGCAGTGACTGATGTGGAATTTCTTACCAACCCTTGCAGTGGGCTCAGAACTAAATTAACTAGTTTAATTAAACTGATAAGATTTAGAAAAGTAAGGTGATGTAGCCACTCCTGCCTCACCCCTGCAAGACGGTGCCTTGTTTTGCTTTCCTCGCATCCCCTCGGCTGCACAGCACTGTGGTCTCCTGCTGCCTCTGCCTCTCTGGATGCTCCTCCTTGAGCAGCTTCATGGATTCCTAACCTTCTGCCGGCCCCTCAGATGTCGATGTTCCAGCCTTGTCCCTCATCTCTCACCCTGCCTGTCTGGGATTGCCTTTGTGAGTTCCCCGCCTCTGTATCACCAAGCCAGCTTCCTCCTGCGCCCTGGGTCCGGCCCCGCTCATGAAGTGCACATGTCTGCTCCGACTAGGCCGAAGGTCACAAATTCACATCCAGACCTGATCTGCACCCACATTTTCCGGAAGTCCCCCTCGCGCGTCCACCCTGCCCTCCAGCCCCAGCACACACTGGGTTCACTCTGCTCGATACCCCGGGCATGCTGTGAGAACTGCCCTGAGGCCGCCCTTTGCAAGGACAGGAACAGGCACTAGCCACACTTGGTCCCCACCTCCACCCCCTCAGCCAGAGAGGAATTCGGGTGGCATTTCATGAGTTACACTAAAACACAATCTTCCCTCTGTTGTTTGAAAGAGTCAACATCACCCAGGCCTGCCAGGCTCACACTGACGTGAGGTGGCATCAGGCATCTTGTCACAGTTTCGTCATAACAGTCAGCTGGCATCCCCTTTTTCACCCCTTTCCTGGCTGGACATTCAGCCCTGCTGCACACCAGGACCTTTTCTTAGGAGGCCTTGCCCCAGAATGGGGTGCCCGGTGGCCAGGGGCTAGGATGAAATGGCTGTCCTGCTCCCCTTCTGTATCCCCACAGCTCTCCCTGTCCTTTGGGAATCTGGAAAACTGGCTCAGCCTCTGGGTGCTGAGCAATGCGGTTGTGCAGTCAAACACAGCTATTTCTGGATCCTCCTCCCTCCCATCCCGCCCCGGCCACACAGCTCTCAAAGGAAAGATGTTTCCCTAGAAACATCGCCAAGCACAGAGTGGGTTTGCCGCATGTTATTAATACAGAACAGCCCAGTGTGCCCCTGGGAAAGCTTTCCAGGGGGTCCTCTGGGAGCCAAGTTGGGAATTATCCCCCTGGTTTGATAGCAAAGAAAATTCAGAGAAAGAGATACGTGTAGGAGAAGTCATCAGGTCGTGGCAGCACTTGCTTTTAGCTCTGAGCCAGCGGCAACGCAGAGCAAGGGGCTGTTACACGGAGCTGTTCACTCCCCCAGGCCCCATATGGGGCCAGGACTCAGATTTTACTCCAGGTCTTTTTGGTTTTTTCATTTTCAGAAAGGCAATGCAATAAATACAAGCTCTCAGAACCTCTCTGATCTGTGTCGACTGCCCCAGCAGCATGGAAAGATCCATGGTACTCCTTGGTACATCGTTGGTGGCAGCAAGTCTGTTTTTCTAAGTGGAGTTGATGTCTGGCATGGCCACGGCCCATTCAGAGCTAACTCTGGTGAATGACATGGGCCCATGTGCACCTGGCCTCGCTGGCTTAAACTGAGGTGTGACTCTGCCCACGTGGGCCAGGAAGGATGCATGTGGCTGTGTGAGCGTGTGTGCGTGCGCATGTGTGTGTGCGCATGCTCACACACGTGCACACACACACACTGGAAAAAGAGAGAAGGCTGAAGACTGAGCCTTGAGCAATAAAAACCTCTTGGCATAAGACAGGAAAACAACACTCAGCAAGCCAGTGAGAGAGGTAGGAAGAGAGCCAGAAAATGGCGGCACGGTGAGGCGAATGCAAAGCCTGCAGAGAAAACCACATCAGTGAGGAATGGGCAAAGGTCACTGTCAGGAACAAAAAGGAAGTCCCTGAACAGGGACACCCCACCCCGGTTTGGGGGCTGCACTCACACCACAGCTGCATCTCGTCCCTGACAACACATACACGATAGCTTCAGCGAGGCACTAAGCCAGGATGCTTCTGGCTGCTTTCTTAGCAGGGACAGCTAGACCCAGCAAAAGCAGACAGGACTGTGCCTCACGGAGCAGCAGCCAAATAAATGAAGAGAAGGGAGAGAACTCAGCATGATGCACGCACAGGAGAACACATATTTGGATGTTCCATCAGGCTGTGAGACCAGGAAAAAACTTGAGCACACCTCAGAGGGAAAGAGCAAGACTGTGAGGGCTGCCTCTGCCATTTCTGAGCTGTGTGAACTTCGGCAGGTCACGAAGCTCCAGGTCTTAGCTGCCCCCTCTATGGAACAGGATAGAGCTGATAACAGACCTGCCTCCAGGAGCAAAGGCTTTGCCGGTAGCACAGCAGGCGCCCTTGGGGGGAAGCTGCCTCAGTGACAAGGGCAATCACACCTCACTTACTATCCAGAGGCTCCTCCACTTCCTTGTAGACCTGCCTCAAGGACCCATCTTTCATGTATTTCTCAGTGAAGATGTCATAAGGGACCAGTTCTCGAATGGTCTTCTTGTCGTCTTCTGAGGTGGCAAGCCATCGATCGCAGGGGAAAGTCAAGGTCTCTGTGCCCTGGGGAAAGGAAGAGAGAGGGAACATGAATCCCTCATGTGGAGATGGTCAACATCTGGGGCTCATCAGCACCCAGGACTGCCGGGGACAAGGACAAGGGACATGGAGCCCCCGAGATAACGTGAAGACCGCTTCCACCTCCTCATCAGGGTTTGACTCTTAAAGGCCAAGTTCCCAGGGTGACTGAAAATCCCAAAGACTCAAACTCAGGGGCAAGGGCTGAGCTTTATATATTTGCATTGCTCCCACACCATGACAGAGAACTGTCACTGAGTTAACTTTTTAATGAATTATTTCTTTATCTGAGCATTATTTTTTGACATATCACATTATATAAATTTAAGGTGTTATAATGTCCTCCCATGTTCAGGATTTTGTGGTTTCAGAACGCCTCCCACGTGGATGGGTTTCCTTCTGTGGACTGAGCCGGCGCTGCAGGAAGGGTCACACTGGGTCACTGCTAGGAGTGTGGCCATGGGGACAGAGGGCAGAGTCAAGGCTGCGCAGCCCCTCCTCCTTGACAGTCCTTCTTGCATGCCGCACGGACTGGGTGGATTTTCCTCAGGACAGCTTGACCTCATGGGGCTGCAGGTTCTTAATGGAAATCCACCTCAGTGTCTTCTGGAAAGGAGCGAATGGAACCCAGGTCAGCCCAGTCCCAAACTCACATCTTTGTCTGGGAGGAGCCTGCGGATGTCGATGTGGGAGCAGTGCCAGCCAGGGTTCATGCCCGTGTTGTCATGGCCAATCCGAATTTTTTCAATGATCTCACCCACGTCTTCTAACTTTAGAAAGGAGAAAATGCACAAGATGTCACCTGGCAGGTTCACAAAAGTCCGACGTCAGCATCAAGCTGTCGAACTAGAGCATCTACCCTTGAGTCCTTGTGGACTTCCGGGGGTCACTCTCCAGTCCCGCCAGCCACCCCCTCCTCCACATATTTCCCTCGTGCTCCTCTTCCTCTCCAGACTAGACTCTAGAATTTAGTTCAGTCAGCTTCTGGGAGGTCGTCCCTCTTCTTGTTCTTTCTCCCATCACTGCTGTTGCAACAGCTCATCACCTGCCTGAGAACTGACTCGGTCAGCAGGAGTGGGCACTGGCTCTGCCCATGCTTTGTTCTGTGAGGACGACCTGCTGTTTGGCCCCTCAGAGCCTCCTCTACCCTCACCCTCTTCTATGCATCCTCAAATCCAGTCTATCAACTTGACTTACTCTGCCACAGGGCCTTTGCACCTGCTCTCCCTCCTCCTCTCTTTTCCTCTTTCAATCTCATCTTTCAGGTCTCTCAACTCAAGGATCACTTCCCCTGGCAAGCCCCCTTGACCAGCTCGAGAAAGCCGAATCTCCTCACAACAGCGTGACAGCATCCTCCACCTCCGCTCCAGCACGTCTCAGAGTTTGCATTTCTTTGCTTGATGCCCTTGATCCTAAGTACCAGACTTAGGCACTCACTAAATACTGGTTGGAGGGATGTGAAATGGGTGTGACATACAGGGCTGACCCACAACCACATGGTGTGTGTTAAATCCCACGGAACAGAAGAGTTGAAAGCCATGTCTCATAGTGCTCCCTCAAACTGCGAGTGGTAATCTCCTCTCCTGCTCAGAGTCCATGGGCTCCAGGACAGGGGAAGGACTCCCTCTTCTCAGCCCCTGCCCTGACACCCCCACCCCTGCCCTTTCTCTCCCAAATCCTACCTTATCCCTTAGCACAATAACAAGATATAGATGGGACATGGGGGCAAAGGAGAAGATGGTAAAGACAGCAGGGAAATGTGGTCACAGGCAGCTGGCCAGGCACATGGTGGGTCTGTGGAATTCACACCTTGGGTCTTGGTTCCATAGCTGGAGGCTCAGGGAGTGTGGGGTAGACTTGGGTTTCCTGCCCCTCTGTAGGTTGGCTGTCCAGCCCTCCCCATCAAGCTCTCAGCGCTACAGGAGGCGCAGCAGCTGGGGTAGAAGGGGGCCCTTCAGGTGTGAGTGGCGTCTGAGGGGTGGAGCCGTCCATCAGGGGCAGGCCTCTTTAACCACAGTTGGACGTGCACGAACTGCAACAGGCTCCCTCCCTGCCCACATGCCCACCCAAGGGGAGGCACACCCGCACAGCTGGAGGAACCTCCCCAGCCCCAAGCCCACTCTCTCCCTTCCCAATCCTAGCCTTGGCTCTGCCACCCACGAGCTGCGTGACCTGAGGGAAGCCACCTGACCCTCCAGGCCTCAAATTCTGCATCTGTAAAATGGGGGGAATAACTTCTTGCTATGGGTAGCTGTGGGCTGGGTCAGCCCTTGAGGTCACTTCTAGGTCTACAACCACAGACCTAGTCCTCCTTGCCAGCTGTTCTCTGGTCCTGAGTGACTGGCAGAGCACCACAGCGTGAAGACTGAATGAACAGGGATCAGCACACCCGGTGCATGGGGCCGCTCGCCCACACTTCCTGGAGAAGTGGCTTCCCCGTGAGCCCTCCAGAGGCTTTCTGAATCATTAAGCAAAGACCATCAGACCAGCAGTGGTTTCAGACTGGCGTTACTGTCATGGGCATTTTTAATGAGGTCTTTACCTTGTCCAAGAATGGAGAAAAATGCAAATGACCTGAGGAACCCGGGGCTCATGGGTCCTCCTCTTGAGGACACCGAGCCCCTGAACAACCACACAATAGTGCCTGTCTTGCCTCTGTCAGAAGCTCCAGATGAGTGGGCCTCAGCCTTGCTGGTGCTTCTGTAGCCTCCTCCAGCTGCTCAGTGTTGCTGCTATGGTGGGGAGGCCATCTCAGCCTGACCCTCAGAAAGCAAGAAGGATCTTAGGGGACCACTGGCCAGGGGTGATGGGCCTCAGGGGTGGACCCGGAGGATGTCAGTTAGACAGAACTGCAGGGTTCTCTGGAGAGGTGAAAGAGTTAAGCAGAGAAGGCTCTAGAACTGAACTGCTTGGTTCCAAAGCTTGACTCCACTGTTCTTTAAAAATGTATCCTGAGCAAGTCTCTCACCTTGCTGTGTCATCTCAGCTGTAAAAGTCATACCACCCAGCTCCTGGAGTGGTGATGTGGGCCGATGAGCTGACACGCCTGAAGTGCACCGCCAGTGCCCACCAGCCCTCAGCTATAATTACCGTCCCCAGTCAAGAAGGACCGGGAGCAGCTGAACCAGAACCAGGGAGGGTTATGGATGCACAAACCAGCTCGACCTCCTCCCTGAAGATCAGTGACAAGAGAGCAGTGGAAAGGCAGCGATGCAAAGCCTTTGCAATTGCTCCCAAGCTCGCATACTCCCCCAAGACCCAGAGAAATAAGAAAAGAAGAAAAAAGAAAAGAGTGGCAAATTATAGCTGCCAATTAGTAGGGACTTCACTGACAAAACTCCCCGGAAGTCACGCTGGGGTGGAGTGACGGCCGGGCCGCTGATGGCACCAGCTTAGCTGACTCACGCCCCGCAATGTCTTGGGTGGATGAGCTGTGGCTTTGCGTGGATGAGTGAATCACCCTTGAGTTTTCTTTGTGAAGAGACCACACCAAGGCGGCAGAGCTTCCCAGAGGTGCTGAGAGCTGCCCCCGAAGGGGAAGGGAGCACGGAGCCACTTCCTGCCCACGCACACATGCACATATGTGCACACATGCACACATGTGTGCGTGCACGCACAACATACATGCGTACACACATGCATGCACACACACACACTGCCCTTAGAAGAAGGAAACCCTCTGGAGGTGGTTTCCCACCAGAAAATACAGGACACATCTCATCTCCCAAGGCCCTGGCCAGACCAGGCTCCGGAGGCCCCACCTCCTGGCTAGCCATCCCTTGCAAGTCCTCCCAGAGGCATGTCACTTTCTTCCTGCCCTTCCCACCAAAACTCAAACCTCAAGCAGTGCTTGTTTCCACCATGGGGCCTCGGCGTTGCTGTTCACTTCCCTACGAGAGCCCCTCAGTGTCTCAGGTTATACCCACTTTCAGGCCCACCTCTTCTTTCAGAGCCACCACTTCTGGGAGGCATCCCCCTCCAACACCCGCAGTTGCTCAGGGAGCCCCGCCCTGTCCTCGTGGCTGGGAGCTAGTCTCCTGCAGAGGTTCAGCACACAGGCCCGACCCTAGCAGGGTGATTTTAGCTACTAAGCCCTCTGTGCCTCAGTTTCCCTAAGTTTAACAGGGACAGTTACAGCACAGTCGTTGAGGGTCAAGAGAGCTCATGTAGCTCACCCCCTACATCAGACCTGTTCTCACTCACAGGACAGCCCCTGTGAGCCCCAACTGGACTGCAGGGGCTCTCATAGGGAAGTGAACAGCACAGCCAAGGCCCCATGGTGGAAACAAACACAACTTCTCCCCTTCTCTCGTCCCTCCCACCCAAGCTGGCACACCGCGGGGTGCACAGGGGAGGCACTGGACTGCAGAATACAGGGGTGGCATGGTCTACGGCCTACACCCTAGGACAACATCCGACAACAAGACCTCAGACCAGAGTGGCGGGAGCCAAGGAACATTCAGATGTTCTTTTGTCTCCGCTGTTGGCTGTGGCTTCACGGGGAGTGGGCGACCCAGCAGCGTGACGAGCAGCCGCACGCCAGGCCCTCCCTGTTGCCTGTTATTGTTGGTGGGGCCAGACACGGCCCCCGTGGCACTGGGATCATGCCTCTCGTTTCCCGACCACTCACTGTCGCCTTCGAGTCTGACATAGCCCTGGGGGACAGGGTGAGCCTCACCATCTTGCTGGTGCCTCGGGTGTCCTGAGGCCCAGAGAGGTTGGAAGAGCTGCCCGTCAAGGTCAGAGACGGTGTGTCTGCTTCCGGACGCGAGGTCTTCCTGCTACACTTTCTGCTCCAATACGTCCCTAGTGTGGCTGCCCAGCACCCCGCTGAGCCCAGATACCTCCATGATGAAGCGGGAGGCAGACTTCCTCTCGAAGAACAACTTCTGCTCCCTCTTGTTGGTGCACAGGTACTTCTCTTGGGTGCACACGGCATCGCAGCCATAGATGACGATGAAGATGTTGGAGTCTGTCCCGGCAGCAAAGACATCGCTGGTGTAGAGGGTGATCTCATAAGGGACAACTGAGGGTGACGGACAGAGAGTAAAGTCAGAGGGGACAGGAGAACAGAAAACAAATCCAGACAAGTTCAAGCTCTTCGCCAGCACGCTGCCCTGGAACGCTTTACCAGGGAGCTGCTGCCCGGGGGGTTGGGTGGTCACATGGCTGCTTAGCAGCCAGGGGTGGTGGGGCTTGGGGATAGTGTCCCCTCAGGTCCAGCACAGAAAGCCCCTGCTGGGCCTCCCTGGTGGTACAGTGGGTTAAGCAACGCACTATGAAGCAAACCGCAGCCACTGCAGCACGAGTTCGATCCCTGCTGCCAGCCAGGGAGGGGACCCACATGGTGCAGCAGACCTCTCTGCCTCGCCTGCTGCTCCCCTCAGCAGTGTATTTCAGTCCATCTGCCTATTCTGTTCCTCACTCTGTCTCTGGTGGATCCTCTCACCTCCCTGGACTCTGGGCTGTATCCCAGGTCATGTGTGCACAAATAAATAAAATCTTTAAAAAAAAAAAAAGAAAGAAAGAAAAAAAGCCCCTGCTGCCTTTGGCCCAGTCTGCACACCCCTCACATGGCAGCTAGCATTGCTGATGGGCTGAAAGCACACGCTCCCGGCCGGCCCCCTAGGCAAGACACCTGGGCAAGGAAAGCCTTGCTTTGCTCACTGTAAAGTGTCCTAAGTGTGACCTGGAGCTGTAGATGCTACAAACAGGAGCCTTGTATTTCAGGGCGCGGCTGGCTAGAGGGTGTTCAGTAGTGAGAATCCTTTCTCTTCTCCCCAGCCCCTGCCTCAGTCCTTCGCTGCCTTGCCTTCTCCAGCCATCCTTGTCACATCTGGCCTGGGGCTGGGTTAGATGCTGAGGGGGGCCTACTAGATCCCTTCAGCCAATTCCCTCACTTCTCAGAGGTTTACTTTGGGGAGGGGAGAGGAGGAAAGAAGGGTGCACCAGTGTTTCTTCTGCCCCACCAGAGACTGTCTCCTTAGAGGAGAGGCTGCCCCCTGTGCTGTGGGCAAGCAGCTTCCTGGAGGGCAGCGCCCAGCCTCAGTAGAGACCAAAATCATGCCAGGTGTGGCCTGAGGACCCTTTGCTTCAGAAACTCTGTGGGGCTTGGTAAAACCACAGATTCCCAAGTGTTCCTCAGATTCGCTGCAGGACAAGTTTAGTGATCTAAATATTTAATTCAGACTTTATACTAAAATTCGAAGCCAATAATCTAAAAGAGTCTCAACCACAGTTGAGATTCATTATCAGGTTGGGAGATGAATTTAGTAGGTTGTCACCAGCATTTTGAAATACAAATGGAACTGAAAAGAATCAAATAGAAAATATCACTATATGTCTCACACACAGCGAGAGTAAAAAATTTTTGTGACATTATTATTTATATATCAAGGTGTATTTTTATTCTCGGTGAGAATAATAAGAAAGAAAGATTGAAAACCCAGAGAAACAGTTCAAGTGGAAATCTGCCCTGTGGCCTCAGCCCTTGAATGGGTTGTATGCAAGGTCACCTTCTCTCGGGTGTCCCAGTCTCCCAGAGGAGGAGCTTGCTTTTCTCTCTTATGCTCACTCGCTGTGGAACCAGAGAGACTTGCAGTGGTAAGAGCCTTCGTGGATGCTTGTCTGCCAGCCTGCACACTGAGTATTCTATAGTCCTTATCTCCTCCCCACAGAGGCAATATTAATATGTTCCATTTTATGAGTGAGAAAACCAGGACTTAGAAACGTGAAACTTGCCCCAGATATGGCTGGTCAGTGGTGGAGCTTGAACTTAAAGCCAGGTTTGTTTGACCCCCAAGTTTTACATGGTCAACCTCTAGAGGTGGCGCTGTTATGAAATGAAGGTTAATATTGCTGCCAACCCACGGGTTGGAGGCCTTTGGGAGTGACCACTGGTCCCTCAAAGGCCTGAACAGGGAGGGACACCACCAATGGGTTCAGGAGAAGCACAGCCTGGCCCTGTCAGGTCTCCAGGCAGTAATGGAGGTGCCATTTTTGCAGGCTGCAGTCACTCCCTCTAAGTCCTCTATGGCCCAAAGCCTTGGGCTTTCATGAGATTAGCTGGAGTGGGAAAGCCCTAGAAATATCCATACAGGGCAGCCACCCTCAGCCCCTCATTGCTCTAGGCCTGGGCTCAGATCTGTTTCTGATTTCTAGTTCTGCCTCTGCCACTGAGTAGCTGTGTGTCCTTGGGCAAATGGCTATACTTCCCTGGACCTCGGTTTCCTTGTCTTTAAAGTGAAGGAGTTTAACTAGATCTGTGGTATTCAGTTTAACTGGAATTCTTACAATACACTATGGTGAATGTTCAGGGAGAAAACATGACCCTCCCTCCCTCCATCCTCCCTCCCTCCTTCCCTGTTGGCAGATGTGAGTGCAAGACAAAGGGCAGATGGGCAAGCTTTAGCATTAGGCTGAAACTGCATATATTCAAAATCAGATCATACAAGTTTGTTTTTCTGTGCAGAAAAAGGCTTATCCTGGGCCCCGAGGGGAAAGGTGCACTTCTGCTTTGAAGACGCCCAGCGAAGCTGTCAGGCCACAGTCCTGTCCTAGGCCCCAGGTGGCTTTTGGGGCAGAAGCTGGCTCTGGAGTTTTGCTTTGTTAATGCAGGGACTTGACCAGAGGGAAATGTCACTTTACTTAGGCTTTGGACCAGGAGATATTTTGATGCTCTGATCATTTTCAGTTTAACAGTTTTAGGCAAAAAAGAAAAAAATGCTCATCAGTGATTCATTTTAAGTATGAGATGTTTGAAGGTTTTTTTTTTTTTTTTGTATAGCTAATTATTTGGCTAGAAAAAAATTATAGTCTCTGGGTTTGGTTCAGATTTGAGAATATTCAGGCAGATTTTTGTAGTTTGATTTTTTTAGACCTAGTATGTACCTAAATG
Source organism: Galemys pyrenaicus (assembly GCA_019455555.1). NCBI lineage: Eukaryota > Metazoa > Chordata > Mammalia > Eulipotyphla > Talpidae > Galemys > Galemys pyrenaicus. The sequence goes on from JAGFMF010011810.1 coordinate 1,120,968, forward strand.
CATTCCAAGATTAATAAACACTTTCTGATGATGAAAGTAGAAAGTGTCAAAACACCACCAACTTGCTCCCTGCACCCCTTCACCCTCCCTTTAGCTGGTGAAAGGAATTGCATTTACCTTTTTCTTAAGTTTTTCCCCAATTAAGATAAAAGATTACAGTGGTGATTTCTTTGGTGTGTTAATGGCTGGAATGGAGACTGGTGATGGGATCTCTCACAATAAGACCTTTATCTTTCTTTTAAGGCCTTACAACCATCCTGCATTTTTAGCTGTCTTGCACACAGAAAACTCAGCTGGAGAGCTTAAGCTCCAGGCCTGTTTCCACCAGCCAGTTTGGGGTGGAGTTTAGGGTAAGTCCCAGATTTCCTATCCAGAGGTTCAGGGCCTGCAGAAGTCAGGAAAGGTGCAAGGGACCCAAATCTCCAAGGCAGGCTGGCCCAGGGAGGACCTTGGAGGAGGGCAGGGGCGCAGGTGGTGGAGTGTGGGAGCAGGGCCAGCCTTGCCGCGCTCGGCTCCTACATGGCGTGTACAGCCTCGTCTGAAGCTCCGCGTGGAAGAGGTCTCTGGTGATGGTACCATCGTCTTCGTTTTTGGCCAGCCAGCGGCCACAGGGGAACGTCATGCACTTTCCAAGAGATGGAGCATCCACCTCCACCCAGTCCACAAACCAGCCTGGAGCCTTGCCTGGAGGGAAGGAGACGCAAAGCCCATCAAGGACATCTGCTTATGAGGCTTCCTTGGCAACTTCAGGCTTTCAAAACATCCTTCCTACTCAACCACTGCAGCTGTGGCTCCACCACGAACATGCCATCGCTTTTGCTCAGAGCATTAAGCGATTCCTCCTAAATGTGCACCCAGCTGCGGCTGGGTAACACTCAGTCATATTGGCAAGAGTGAAGGAGCCCGGGAAAGAGACGGCAGAGGGTAGGGAATCTGTGAGGAGGGAAGTAATGACACTGCCCAGGGTACAAGTCACTCCAAACAGGGAACCCATGGATGCCCAAGAGGGCCTGCGTTAAGGAAGACTTCATCATTTCACTCTGAGCCCTCTGGTCTGATGCCCAAAGGGAGGGAAATCAGTGAAGGATCAATGGCCCTCCCTGGGGAAAATGAGTGCTCAGGTTTAAAGAAGGAAATGGAAGTCAGGAACAAGGAGAAGGGTTTCTTCCCCAGTCTGAGAAGACACAGTTTGAAGATGAAGAAAATGAATCCTGTTTTACTGAAAGAACAAATGTGAACAAGCCTGTGATTGGCGTGCCAGTGTGTTCTAAGAAGGATTGACAAGACCAGTGTTCCTCAAAGCGGGATTCCCAGACTTACAGCCTCAGCATCACTTAAGATAAATGTAAATTTTTGGCCCCACCACAGGCTTACTGAATCAAAATTGGTGGGGTGGGGTCCAGAAGTCTGTGTTTTAACATGGCCCCATGTGTTCCTGAGACACATTCAAGTTTGAGAACCTCTGAGCTATATCAGGGATTCTCAAATCTGGCTGCACATTATAACTCCTAAGAGTTGGGCATGGGAAAAGGCTTTAAAAATATCCAATGTCCAGGTCCCACTCAGGCCAATTAGAACAGAGTCTCTGTAACTAGAAATCCCGGGGGTGGGGGAGGGGTGTGAAGGGATTGAGGGAGATGTGTGGTGAACATCCAAATTTCTGAGACCCAAGGGGATCTGTCCATGGTCCTTACATTCGTAGCAGGAACACAGCAGGGCAGGGAGGGGTGGGAACCAGACCTGTGTTGTCATGCCCGATCCTGACTTTCCACAGATCTCCCAGGTCCAGCGCCTCCACTGTGAAGATTTCAATGCTATCCCTTTCAAACTTGTCACTGTTGGTCTTGGAGGATTTCAAGAGGGTCATTCCTGCCAACCAAATGACCCCAACTGATTGGCTGGGTCTCAGTTCCTTCAAACCTAGTCATTTAGTACCCTTTAATTCCTTCTGAAGATGACCACATTTCTGAGCTTTCCTCAAATTTAGACCATGCAATTGTAATTCACTGAACACCTTTGCACATTTGGCATTTAGGGAAAGGTCTCCTTTTATTGAGCTTTGCAATATCCCTGAGGTATGTATTTTATTTCCAGTTTACATCTAAAGAAAAGGAGACCTACCAAGAGGTTAAGTGCTGAAGCAGGACAAGAAGATAGCAGGGCCTTGAGTCAATATCTTCCCTCTTCCCATACCCCTCACATTTCCCATATGGGGAAGGAGCCAGTGATGGAACTACCTCCCCATGTTACCTGGGGAAACAAGGGCTCCCGTCTGTCAAGCCTCTCTGCATAGTAGAAGGAGGGATGGATTTAAATGCTCCCCACCTGTCATCTCACCTGGTCTTCTCTGGGTTTCTGGCTATGATGTCAGTCTGAAATTTGAGAGTCAGCACCCTCCCCCCAGCCTCAGCAAGAGCTACATCAGTTTTCTTGTGAATGCAGCCTCTTCAGATGACCAGCTGTATACTGACTCTTGACTTGAACAATTTAGTTGAGACCAGGGAATGGGGTACCCTATAAATTGTTGATTATAGTTAACATGTTTAAAGTTCCACTGATCTTCTCAGTTTCCCTGGGGAGGAATGTGGTGACCCTCAATCCTACATTGCTTTCTTACCAGTGTCATCTTTTGTGCCAAAGAGTGTGATGAAGACATTGGCATCTGTTCCTGCATTCTTCTTGTCCCCAGTCTTTACAGTCACTGAGAATGTAGTAGATTTATCTGTCAGGAAAGAAATTTGGGGGAGTAAGTGCTGGTTTGCCCCCTCCTATGAAGGGCATCTCCACTGGGTTTCTTAATCCAGTTCTTCCTGCCCCTTCAGTACTCCATCTGTGAGCCCTGTGACTAGTCCCAAGTCATTTCTATGTTCCTGTCAACCATCTCTGTGAATCATTTGTGCATGTGTTGTTTGGCAGGTGTCTTTATTCTGGAAATTTCCTGAAAGCAGATATGAGGTCTTCTCCCGTATCATCTCATTCACAAGAACTCTCAATTAATAGAGCTTTAAGAAACTTAGGTTTACTTGGGGTATCTTTAAGGGTCAGAGGATCATCAACTGGGAACCCTGGCCTGACTCCTTGGTTTGGAAGAGTTTCAGGGAAGGGAGCACAAGTGTCATAGAACTTCTTTACCCTGACATAAGTATATGGAGAACTATCACGTTCATGGAGAAGAGACAAGATCAAACCCAAACAGCTAAAACTGTTCTATCCCATCCCATGCCATGCCATCCCATCCCATGCCATGCCATCCCATGCCATGCCATGCCATGCCATCCCACCCCATCCCATCCCAGACAATAGATCTATACAAAGCCTCGTACTTTATACCCAGCCTTATGCTAGATACATGGGGACATGTCTCCCTCCCACTCTTGTAATGGGGAAGTAAGAAGTGAGTACAAATAGATAGGTCAGTACAGCCTGAGGAGAAAATTCCCAGTCCACAGGAGAAGGGAATATGGAGACCTAGGATTGGGGAGAGCAGGAGAAAAGGATGCTGGGGGGAATAAATTAACTCTAATTTAGGAGACCTTTCTGCTCCAGAGCAAGGCTGTCAAGGGGGTTGTTGTCTGCACCTCCCTCATCCTCTGGGGGCAGCACATAGGACTCATCCACGGGCAGCAGCTCCCTGGACAGCTGGCCATCATCCTCCTCCACCGCCAGCCAGCGCTGGCACGGGAAGTAGTACCTGTAGGGTGAGCAGTGAGGGGAGGTCTCATGAAGGAGCACTCGTGCTGGGAAGTCAGAGCCCAGCACTCCCCCTGCCTCCTCTGTCCCTGCCTGAGCATTGTCCTTCCCATGCTAGAAAAGGGGCTTCTTCCCGGAATCAGTCAATTAGCCAGAGCTCCGCTAGCAGGGAGCATCATACATGGGGGTGTGATCAGTACATAAATTCAGAACTGACAGACTTTAATAAAATGATGCACTTATGCTTCTGGAAGATACAAATAATGTGGTCAAGAAACTGGCAGACAGCTGGGGCCATCTAGGAAGGGAGGTCCAAGTTAGACTCCTCAGTGTGGAGGCCAGTACAAGGGATGGAAGGGAAGGAGGGACCAGGTGTGAGAGAGGCAGCAGAGTGGGGTAATTAAGGACTTGCCGCTGGAGCCAGACTGGACTTGAAACCTGGTTTTGCCACTTATAGTCATGTGATCTTAAACAAATCGTTACGTTTTTGTGTTAGCATTGCCAGAATTAGCCAATGAAGACTTCCAGTTAAACTTGAACTTTAGATAAGCAATGAATAAAGTTTTAGTATAAGTATATGATATTTAATATCTGGGATATACTTATGCTAAAACACTCATTGATAATCTGAAATTCAAAATGAATGGGCCATTTTATAATCTCTTCTGGCAATCCTACTCTGTGCTTCAGGATACCATTTCTGTAAAATGAGAACAACATTGCCTATTTTGTAGGTTACTGTGAGGATGACATTTGTTGAACATTGTAAAGTATATAGAAATGCCCAACTCTAGGTATCTCTTGGAAGAATCCATGTTGTAGTTATTGTCACTATTACTGCTTTTCTTTCCCTTCTCTTCAGCCCGAGTCTAGGATCTCTGCGGGCTGGGGCAGGACTGTTCCCACAGGCCCCTAAGCTCCCAGAATAACTCAGTGTCTACAGTGCAACCTGAACCTAAGCTGGGGCCATTCCACCACATTTGCAGCCCTTCTTCACCTTGTCCAGTGCATAAGATGCATTCAGGAACTGACTACAGGCTGGGGAGCAGGGAGCAGTGTGGGCTGAGGGTTTCTCTGTCTGAGCCCACATTCTCTCCCAGTGCCTATTGCCTCCAAGTGCCAACACGTTTGAGGAGCAGAACCAGAAAGCATGCCCTCAGCCCATGGGCTCTAAGGGGTACAGAGGGGGGCAGTTTTATATTGATGGACATGGACTTAAAGGGCAGGAGGAGTTCAGTGTAGTGCTACAGAAACTAAATTGCGATTACATTAGTGTTTAAGTGAAAAATTTTTATTGTTCTACTTCTCAGTCTTTAAATGTATGAATGGGAAAGTTAAATTTTTATTCAACCAAATAACTTATGAATAATAGACTTTAGCTCTAAATTATGGCCAATTAAGGGAGAGAGACAGAAACAAAGAAAGGGGCAGAGGCGGAGACAGTGAGTGTGGGAAGTTGGAGGAGAACAAGGACAGAGAGAGAGGCACAAAGAGAGTCAGGGAGAGAGGAAAAAATCAGAAAGACAGAAAGGGGAAGGCGCCAGCCCTCCCACACCCCACACCGAACAGAGCGCCTGCGTCAGGGATCATCTCCACTGCCCTGGGTCCCTGTACCACTGTGTTAAAGCCCCTCAGCAGCCACAGCTGCAGCGTCAGCACAAGCTCTCCTCTGTGATTCAGTTCCCTGGGAGGGGGGATCTGAGTGTTGGGCCTTTAGCCTCTGATCCAAGCACCCATGGAAGGGTGCACCCATCCCACCCCACTCCACCCCACCCCACCCCATCCCATCCCATCCCACCCCATCCCACCCCATCCCACCCCACTCCACCCCACCCCATCCCATCCCATCCCACCCCATCCCACCCCACTCCACCCCACCCCATCCCATCCCATCCCATCCCATCCCACCCCACTCCACCCCACCCCACCCCACCCCATCCCATCCCATCCCACCCCATCCCATCCCATCCCACCCCACTCCACCCCACCCCACCCCATCCCATCCCACCCCATCCCATCCCATCCCACCCCATCCCATCCCATCCCATCCCATCCCATCCCATCCCAGACAATAGGTCTATGCAAAGCCTCATACTTTATACCCAGCCCTTTGCTAGACATGTGGGGACATGTCCTCTCCCGCTCTTGCCATGGGGAAACATGAGGTCAGTACAGCCAGAGGAGAAATGGCCCTAATTGTTCCAGGGCTGTGGCCTCATCGCCTTGGACTGAGGTTCCTTCTTCTGTCAGAGGATAATACCCCTTCCCAACCAGGCAGGGGTCAGCACACTAAGGCCTGTGGGCTAAATCTGACCTGCCACCTCTATGTGCATTCCACAAGCTAAGCATGGATTTTACATTTTTTAATGGTTGAAAACATTTCTAAAGAGCTATCAGAAATTACATGAGTCAAGTGTCGGTTCTCATCGTGTTGCTGCAATGCAGTCATATCCATTCATTTAGGTGTATCTTCCTGCTGCACAGGTAGAGTAACTGTGACTGAGACTGAATGGCCCCCTGAAGCCTAAAACTATCTACTTGGTCTTGTCTTTCCAGAAAATGTTTGTCCATTGTCTGGACTATCACATCAAAGCAGTGTGCTGAAAATTGCTTCATTTGTGGAGAGCCTTATGCCGGTGCACAAGTGGGCCTGGCGTTCAGGACAGTGAAGTCTGGCAGGGAAAGAAGTGCCTTCTTCTCTGAATTGATGGAGCTCCATGTGGGCTCACACATCCAGCTGTAACCTGTCAGGGCGTGCGGGCCCAGGGGCTTGCCCAGTGAGAAGGGAGGGAGGCAGTGCCCACCTGGGCAGCCATGAGGGCCACCTCACCTTCACCTTCAGTCACCACAACTACACCCCTTTCCAGGGCTCTCTCGAGGCAGGCGTGACCCCTCCCTCCCCGCCATCCCCACTCACGTGGTCTCATTGTTCACATCACTGATGTCTACTCTGTCCAGGAACCAGCCTGGTCTGTTGCCTGAATTGTCGTGGCGAATCCGGATCTTGGTCAGGGCCCCCAGGTCAGTGGCATGGATGGTAAAGGTATCTGTCTGGGAAACCAGGGCAGCACTCAGGGGGGTGGCAGCCCTCTCAAACTCTTCATCATCACCCTCCTGGGACCTGGGGCAGCCAGCCAGCAGCCCAGCTGTAAGACAGAAGGGGGTGGAGCAGGGGGAGACACAGCGGGCTGTCTGGTGTTGGTTTACACTACTTTTTAGACGGCCAGGGTTATTCGCCCTCTCACTATGTCCCTGGAGGGCGGAGAGGGGGGCAGAGGAGAAGTCAGGCTGGCTGGGTGCCCGCATTTGTGCTGCATGTTGTGTATACATAGCAGCCTGGGTGTGTGCTGAGCCGGGGGCCACGAGCACATGTGTGCGTAATCTCCTTCAGTCACAAGTTGTAGACACCTGCTGTGAGCCAGCGTGCAAATGCAAAGTGATTTGCAGAATCTAATGTGTAAATCCAAAGTGACTGACAGAAAGGGACTTGGACTTGCAGCACTGGGCGGCAGACAGACGCACTTCCTGCAAGGGCAGGCTCTGCACAGAGGAGGCAGGACCCTTACTACAAATGGGTCTTCTCGGCTGCCATATTTTTTAACTCTTTATATTAAAATAGATTTTCAAATTTACAGAAAACTAACAGAAACCATGCATTGAAGCTTTGTGTGCCCTTCACCCAGATCCTCCTCTTTTGCAAATTTGCATTCCATCTCTTTCCTTGTTTTTTCCTGACTCATTTGAAAGTCAGTGGTGGATATCAAGACCTTTCATCCCTAAATTCCCCGGCATGATTTCCTAAGAGCAGGTCATGCAGAGTGCAACATACTCAGAGCACAATTACCACAGTCAGGAGATGACACTGATACAATATCATTATCTAATATCCAGTCCACATTCAAATTTTTCATTGTCCCAGTTGTAGCTGATGGGATAATTCTCTTCCCATCCAGGATCGTGGCTCTAATTTTTATAGGAAAGTACAAAAGCATCGAAATAGATGCCGGAGCTCTGGCCTGACCACAGAGCATCAGGAAGACTCACTGTCCTTAAAATGATCTCCACATCTTTGCCGATGCAGTCCTGGCTCTGAGAATACCTCTCACGTACACCGTCCTCACTGCCAGGACCCAGTTTCTGGCTCTCCTTCCCACCACGCTTCCCTCAAAGCCTCCTTTATACCCCTGCCCCAAAGCACTGGCACCCACAGAGGAGGTGCTTCTCTTACACCTGGTTGAGATGAAAAGAAAACCACTGTGCTGGGTGGAACCATCTTGGGAATCACCAGAAAGCCCCCCCCCTCCCCCGCCCAAGCCGGAGATCCCACACTCTACCTGCCCCTGCTCAAACTTGTTGGACTTGTCTGACTTCTTCAGGGGCCGCTCACCAGTGTCCCCATACTCCTCCCCGTAGATGGTCAGGTAGACATTGGCATCAGTGCCGGCCTTGGGCACATTTCCCGTGATCACCCGGATCTCGTAGGTGTTGGCTGGGGCCAAGAGAGACACAAATTTGAGGAAGTCTGGGCCTGGGGTGGACTTGAGGCTCAGCCTCTCAGGTCCAGCCAGGCTGTGGAAGCAGGAGGAAGCTGCAGCTCCATCTGGACCCATGTAACCTGGTACAGACCCGCCGCCCAAGACTCCCTTCACAAGAAGGCGAGGAGACAGAGTGATGGGAAAATTCGCCTTCAGCCACCCTCCTAACTATGTCCCCCACGTGTCTTATAATGAAACATAGAAGACTCTCCCAAATCATCCACCCCTCAGAGAGCCTCAGAACCCCAGCAAGCCTAAGCCCAGAGAGAGAACTGACATTGGGGGTATTTCCTTCATGGGAGAATTCAAGAGAGCTATTGATAATCTGGGAGCCATGATGGGTGTCCACTTCTCTCTGTGAGAACAGAGAGAGACTCCCTCTCCCCGCCCTGGGCTCCCGTCAGGGAACGGTCTGACCCCTCCCCAGGCTTACGCTCAGGACCCGGCCGCCCCATCGGCACCAGTTCCACTACAAGTTCATTGTCCTCCTTGCCCCGGGCCAGCCAGCGGTGGGCTTCGAACTTGTACTCCTCGATCACCTCCTGCATCCCCGGGCCGAACTCCTCCTCTTCCTCCTCCTCTTCGGTCTCTTCTTCCTCCTCTTCAGAAGAGGACTCCTCTGAGGAGGACTCCTCTTCCTCCTCCTCTTCATCCTCCTCATCGCTGCCTTTCTTCTTTTTCTTCTTCTTCCTCTGCAGCTTGGCCTTCAGCCGCTCCTTCTTGAGTAGCTGCCGCAGCTTGTCCTTTTCCTTCTTCCTCCGGGCCTCCTCTTCGGGCGTGAGGTCCACCTCCTTCACCACCAGGTGCCGCAGCCACAGCGTGTCCACGAACCAGCTGGGCCCAAAGCCCTCGCCCGTGTGCCCGAGCCGGATCTTGAAGACCTCACCCACGTCCGCCGCCTCCAGCTGCGCAAAGTGCAGGGCAGTGGCTGGGGGGGCCCGGTGACCTCCCACCTCCCCTGCAGAGCCAGGGCCCCTGTGCAGTGGCAGACCCCAGCGGCTCAGAGCCTCCATACTCAGAAGCTTCCAGCAGCAATTTCACCCCTACTGTTCCAGCCTGGTTTTTCTGCTGAACTTCCAAGACCTCTTGCTGGGCTTGCCATCTACCAGGCAGTTTCCCAAATGCTGTGGTTGTGTTGGTCCCATTTCTGTCTCTCCCCCTCCCCACCCAGACACTCACCCCCTCGTGAACAATCACACAAAGTAATGACCACATCGCCTCGTCCCTATCATTCCTGTTTCCCCATCTTGGCTCATGCCGGTCCTTCACCCAGAAAGTCTTCTTTCTGTCCTCTTGTTCTACTTAAAAGTTACTCATTCTGATTCCTAAACCTTTTTACTACTTGGGTTTTTTTGGTTTATGTTTTTCTGTGATCTCTTTCCAAGCCTTTTTTTTTTTTTTTTTCCAGTAGTAATCTTTCGATAGCTTGCTTGGAAGTAAAAAGTAATGTCACTTTTCAAAACAAAAGTCTCACTCACCCGTGTCCACTGGGCCCTGCTTGCTTCTCCCAGCAGACAGCCTCGACCCTCCTCAAGAGCTCAGAGGAGTTCGGAACTGGGCTGCCACCCTGGCCTGGCCTGGATGCCTGCTTTGTCCCCGCGCACTGGTCTCTGCCCACCCAAGTAAGAATTCTGTGAGGGCAGTGCCCATGCTTGCTACTTCTCTCCCCACTGGCTAGCACACAGCTGGCTGCAAAAGTCGGCTGATGGATTTGGCTCCTTGGGTCCTTGGCCTTTGACATACTGTTCTGTTCTAAGGTTCAGTGAGGTGAGGTGTGACCCTGCAGAGCTCAGGGGAGGGCTCGCTTGGGCTCCCTGCCAGTCGGGCCACTACGCAGAGCCAGGTCCTACCAGTTCACCCACCTGAATGGGTAAAATTGAGGTTGAGGTGGTCTCATGAGTTGTTCAACTACAGTCCAGACCTAGAGAAGACCTCAGGTGTTCTGATTCACTTTTTATGAAACTATGATGCAGCTAAACCCACATTTGTAAAAAAATAATAGCCAAGATGGAATCCAGGACCACTAGGAAAGAGGCTCTTATTCTCCCAGCTGTGTAGGCGTGGACTTGGGGCCTGGTGCAGTCTTTCTTCTGCACATTAGTTCTCTTTTTTAGAGTTCTCCAGGTCACAGCATCCCTGCCATTTAAGCTTGCCACCTCCCCTTCCCCTCCTCTGTCTGTGCAGTTGTGGGTGTACCCCCACATCTGGCTGCAGTCGGTCAGCATCCAGAAGATGCACTACTCGTCCCATCTCCCCATGAATTATCCCAAGTATTTTCCTGACATTATTTTCCTGATATTGACTATTTTGAACCTTCCAGGGCCTGTGAAGCAAGTCAGGTAGCGACTGCAAAGCTCAGTTTGAACTGATGCAGAAGTTGAGGCTCAGAGAGAGACAATACCAGGGCTTCCACCTCCTCAGCCATGTACTGAGGGACTAGACTCAGTTAGGACATTCTGGCACTAACATTTACATCATAAACCTGTAACCCAGGCCCACCTCAGCCAGGAACTTCTCTTTTGGGCCCTGGGTTAGCTCTTTGCTGAGCAGCTGTGGCACACAACAGACACAGAACCCCCACTATGAATATCCTCCCTGCACACACATATCTGCAGACACAAACATGTACACTTGTATACATACACATGTGTATATACACTGGTATGCCGTATAAAACATGTATGTGTCCCAAGGGCATCATGCATGCACCCTCCTCACCAGCCAACAACATGCTCACATTCCCCTTTCTTCTTCTCTATTCAAAGGGGCACTCAGAACACAGCAAACCTCCCAATCTCTTACGTGGAAGTACAGTCCTGTCCTCAGGCCAAGAGAGCTGCTGAATCAAGAGGTCTCAGGACTGGGAGTAGATGTGGCAGCGAAGGGCCCAGTGCTGCATTTGGCTAAGTTAGAACCATCTACTCCAGTGGTGTCAGAGTTGGCAGCACACTAGTATCACTGGTGAAACTCTTGGAAGCACACCCAGAAAACATAATTCACCAAAGTGGCTAATTGGATTAATCCTGGTGTGAACCAGGCAAAACTATTTTCTCAAGTTATCCCGGGATGAGAAGCACTGATTTAGCCCAATCCCTTCATTTTAACTTGTCTGCTGTGCCCTCTGCTGGCACCCCACTGCTTTACTCCACTCACCTGGAACGTGTCCTTGGATGCCCGATCAAAGACTTTTGAGCGACTGGAAAGGAAGAGCACTTCTGTCTTGCCTTCCTCACCATAGATCTGCATGTAGACTTGGGAAGTGGTGCCTGCACCACCCACATCACCTGTCCAAATCTCAACCTCATAGTGGACCACTGGGTGGGCACATGGAGGAGAAATGGAACATTTATAATTATTTTATAATTATGATTATTAAAAATAAACAACAACAATAATAACAATAGTAGAAACAAAACAAACATCTCCCAAATCTATGCCATGTGTCTGAAGCTTCCTAGATATTATTTCATCAATATCATGGGTAAATCCTATCGTTCCCATTTTTCAGAGAGACAAACTGAAGCTCAGAGGAATTGAGCAGGTGGTTGAAATGACAAACCTAAGAAATCATACTTCAAAGCCCACCCATCCACTGGGCCACGTGTATCAGGAACCAGGAGTGAGTAGTCACTCCAATTGGCACTTCTTGGCATACACCATGGGACAGAAAGCAGCAAAGGCGGTTTTTGTTTCTTTTCCTTATTTTCAGTAAAGTCCAAGGGGTTGAATTTGTAATCTTCATTTAAACTTTCAGATGACATCAACAGATAACATCTACACAGAGAGTTGCCCATGTTTTAAAGTAATAATCATTAAACTGAGAGGGTGGAAGTGTGTTACATGTAAGCGCCACTAGAGGGCACTTCCCAGTGTTGAGAAAAATGTCTTCAGAAGAGCTATGGGAACATAGTTTTTCAAAGTAACCATTACAAGACTTGTCCTCTCAGCAATGCTTATAAGACAGTATCATGATTTTTTTCCAAGTAAACACTATTATTTTTAACAAGATGGAGGACCATGGCAATGTGAGAAATTGAGGACTGAAAATGAGAGGACTGATGAAGACGCTGAAGAAGCTGAAACCGAAATACCAGGCTCATCTGGGAGTCAAAGTGGGCTAGCATATAGATCACAAGAAGACTCACTAAAACCTGGCATTCTGAATAGGGAGAGCCCCAACTTCATTCCCTCTCTTGTTTCTCAGAATGATAGCAAAGAGAATTATACAAAATTAGGATGGATAAAATGAGCATTCAGAAAACAAGAACCAGATATTATTAAGCTACTGCTTAAGTAAGTATTCAACAGCAAGGGTAAAGTCAAGGACAGTTACCAAGAACAAAAAGGAAGCTTCTTAAGAATAAATTACAAATGACAGAGAAAATCAAGGAGGTGGAATAACTAAGAGTTCAGTTATAAAGGAAATAGAGTTAGAAATTGTCAAAGAAATAATACAAGAAAATACTCCAGAATTAACAAATACTTCTAGATTGAAGGAACACTTGAGTTCCTAGAGCAATGACTGAAACTAAAAATCACAGAAGGCAGTGAGACTGTCTTGAAATTTCAGAACGCCAGGGATAAAGATAGCTTTCTATAAACTTTTGGAGAGAAAAAAACCCAAAGGTAGACAGTACAAAGACATCTGACTTCTCAACCACAACACCAGGAACTAGAAAAATGGTAGAATTCCTTCTAATCTCTAAGGGGAAATGGGTTCTAACTCAGAATCCTGTTACAAACTAACTATTGGTCAACTTTGAGAACAGACTAAAGACACCCACAGATATAGTAAGTCTCATCATATCTCTTCCATGCACCTTTTAGGAAGTTACTCATGGAGAATATACTCTACTAAATTGAGGGAATCTACCAAAGAAAACATGAAATCCAGGAAATGGTTCTTCCAACCCAGAAGAGAGGATACCTTCATGGAACTCAGAGAACAGAAGGTTGGAGGTTCTTAAACAAATCTCTTTGGTGGGGTATGGGGGAGAAAGAGGTTGAGAAGAAACTATAATTCTTTATGGGTTTGAAAATAAGAAAATTTTAGTTCTACTGGAGACATGGACATTGGATGATGTTATAGGTATGTCACTACTACCACTCCCCAAATTCTATATAGAAGCTTAAACCCTAGCATCTCAGGATGTGACTATACTATATTTGGATATAGGGTTTCTAAAGATATGGTTATGTGAATTGAGGCACACATAGGGACCACAAGAAGACCAGAAAGGAAGCAGTTATCTACAAACAAGGAGTTAATCCTCATACAAAATCCAACCAGCTGACACCCTGATTTTGAATTTCACTCTCTAGAACTGTGAGAAAAAATTTTGTTGTTTAATTCACCTACTATATTGTATTTTATTACAGCAGTCCTAGCTGACTAACACAGATAGGTGGGTAAATAGGAGAGTATATAGATCTACAGATGGGTATATGCAAAACTATACAAATGGAAAACTGAGGCTATTATTAACTCCAGAAAAAAACCCAAAAAGTTACACAAGAAAATGAAAGCCACAGGTGTTTCAGTAATGAATACAATTTACATAGTCATAATGTAGAACCTTAATGTTGATGTAATCTTACTGAAGGCTGTAAGAAGGAAAGGAGTTTGTGTGTATATGTGTGTATGTTTGTTAGAAGAACTAAATTCTACTCATCTACATTAGAAGGTCTATAGTTAACATCTATGATAAAAATACTAAGGAATTGATAATCTTATTACTAAAAATATGGATGTAATTTTTAAAGGAAAAAAGCTAAAGTGACTAAAATGTGGTTACTTTTGAAAAAAGGGGGTGTTGCTTTTTTATCTTTTCTATATTTGTCTTCTTATTTAGCACCTGTGTTACACTGATGGAAATCAAGTTTTAATTTATAAAAAGGGAGAAAGACTTGGGTGGTCACCCGGCAGTTACCATTATAGAGCATGTGGATGTGACACAGCCCAAAAGGAATTTACAGGTTAGCTGGGGAGAGAAAATGCACACATGAAGAGACACACAGGGTTCTGGAAGAGGAAAAGGTGAGTTGGCACTGAGGTTTTCTCTGGGGAAGTGAGTCTTGGCAGTTGCTTTCAAGGCAGATGTAGAAATGCAGGGGTGAAGAAGCAAGATTCTCTGCACCTGTTTTAGTCCCATGGCTTCCTAGCCCCCTAGATGCCCACTAGTTTCTCTGCCCCTGCCATGACTGATGCCTCTCACATCATGCAATGGGAGGCGAGACCACCGCCACTTCCACCTCCACTGAGATGGGACCACCCTATCCAGAAGGTGCCCCATCCTCACACCACTACTAACCTCTTACCCTGCTTCATTTTCTTCCTAGCTCTTACTTGACATTGTAGTTTCTATTTACTGCTTTTCTCACCTAGTAGAATATAAAGTCCATAAGGACAAGGATTAGGTCTGTTTTGTTCATGGCAGCTTCCACAGAGCCCAGGGCAGTGCAGGCACAGAAACATTCAATATGTATTTATTGAGTAAATGAATGAGTAAACAGCTGTAGTTCTTCCACCAGTCTTCCCGAGGGAAGACACACACTGTGTCTCAAATTCCTCTTGCAGACTGAGCTGAGAATATGCATTTCTTAATATAACCATTTGATTCTTTTAGCTCAGAAATAAATGTTCCTTCCATCAAGCCTCAGTTTCTCCATCTACAAAATGGGAACTTCTATACTCCCAGAACCATGGTACCAGAGGCAGTTGGAAGTCCCTCTTACCTCCCCATAGCTCCTCCTTCTTGGAGACCAAAATTGTTCCTCCTACTTCCCCACTGCCCCATCCCTCAGGGGAAACAAAGCTAAGGCCTCCCCACATCTGCTTCCATACATTTCTGGATCTCCACGACCTCACTGGGATAGAGCTCCACCTCCAGGCGCCCGTCTGCCTTGTTCTTGTCCAGCCAGCGGTTGGCTGGGAAGGTGTACTGCTTGCCTTGGCGGGGCACGCGGATCTGGACGCTACCCAGGAACCAGCTGGCATGCATGCCAGTGCTGTCATGCCCGATTACCAGTCGGTTGATCTGGAAGGAAACCCAGGGTGCAGGTAAGCAAAAAGCGGTGCATAGAAATCTCCAGGCTTCCCTCCATCCCTCTCCCGAAACCAGCACAAACTGCTGTCCTCCGACTGGGTCTCTAGTTCCCAGTAAGGGCAGGTGTCTCAGTCCTGTTCCTGTCCATCATCAACCAGCTTGGTGACACCACCTCTGCTGCCTGGCACCTCCAGGGGAATTGTGAGAAGCAGGTGGGTTGCATTGTGGCGAGAACTGTGACAGCTCCAGGGGGTATTTAATCATGTTAGGAGGTGGCCGTGCAGGAAAGCTAACATTCCAAATGTCAACAACTGCTTCTGATAGCATGCTCGTTATTTGGTTTGAAGCAGTACACAATCGTACATATGTCTGCACTTCTTTGACTTACCTGTCCTGTAGGTGACAGACAGCAGAACAGTCCCTCAGGGCTTTGTGGTTTTGTGCTTCACTCCTTCTCTCACTCGGGGACTTTCTGGAGTCCACTTGTTTTGCTATTTTAGCATCTGTGCCCCAGGCACCATAGATGATCACAGAGGATGGTGTTACTGCCCTTATGTGTACTCGACTTTAAGGGTCTAAATGACTATAATGTTTTGTTTGTTTTGAAACACTACAAACAGGGCAACTGTAACCTCAGAGGAATTATCAGACAGCCTTTGAGATGGCTCCTCGTGCCTAGGTTCTCTGTGATGGCTTGGAAGGTCACACCAGCCACGAGGTTGGTGCCGGAAGGCCAGATTTAGGAAAGTGCCCACCGGAGCCCTGCCAACGCTCTTGTGAGTGCGAAGAGCCTCTTTGCAGCTGGTGATGGAAACAGCATCATAGCTGAGTGCGTGGAGCCCCAGCCCCCGGACCGCCAGGAGGAAGCCAGCCTGAGAGCCTCTCAAGTGCTGGAGAGCCCGTTATCTTTCCGCAGGGCCAAGTCTCTGACAGCCCTGGGGGTGGTGAGCTGAAAGTGTGGGGACTTCTGAAATCTGGGTCCTATCAGAAGGTGTGTTGTGTTACTCGTGGGGGTTACTAACACAGTTAATGCTGATCACCATCCCATTAGGACCCCCTGCAATTATTAGGAAAGAGGAAATTGAGACAAACAGACGTAAGTTACGCACAGTGGGTCAGTGTAAACTTTGGGCCTCAAGCCCCAGGCAGTCAGTAGGAAGAGCCACCTCCAGAGCTCCCAACTTCTTGGCCACACTGCTTTTGAGGGCCACTCAGAATCATAGGAAGGCCCCCAATACCAACCCCTCTTCTCAATGTCTCTTTTATCTGGGTCCATAAGGATCTAAATCCTTGGTTATGAGAACAGTATTTCACTGTACAGCTACCAGTGCAGTTAAAATGTAAACACATTTTGGGGCCTCCCTGGTGGTGCAGGGGGTAAGCGCTGCATATGAAGCATCTGCAGCCACTGCAGCATGAGTTCGATCCCTGGCCGGGGAGTGACACACATGGTACAACAGACCTTTCCTGCTTCACCCGCTGCTCCCCTCAGCAGTGTACTTCAGTAGAATATCTGCCTGTTCTGTTCCCCACTCCATCTCTGGTGAACCTTTTCACCCCCTATGCCTCTGGCCTGTACCCTAGTTCTTGTATGCATAAATAAATAAATAAATCTTTTTTAAAAATATAAACTCATTTTGATGAAGGAAAACTGTGATTTGAACTCATTGCTATCAGGGTAGGAATGCCTGACTTGAGACCTCCCCAGTGCACTTGACAGGGCTCCTGAAACAGGGCGCGCTCACCCAGAGTGGAAGGGCCCAAAGGGTGAGGCTGCAGACAACCAGCGTCACCTATTCAGTTTTCATACGTGCACCCCGCGGGGCCAGGGCCTGCCCAGGCATCTGAGGAATGTTCCCAACACTGCTCCAGGGCCAGATGGACCCTCACAGAGGGAGACTCTGGGATCCGCCTCCTGGGGTGGGTCTGTGTGTGTCCCCAAGGGGTGCACTGCCACACGAGCATCCCGGGCACAGCTCTGATGCTGCACACTCGAGTTGGGACTTAGGAAGCAATCACAGCTCCTCTATGCATTTCTTCCCTTTTCTTCTCTTCCCCTTCTTCTGTGTCTGGGACACGGCTGCACTGGTCCTGGCCCTGCAGATCCAGGAAATGCTGGGACTTCAGTCACTAAAATGACATTTCAACCCCAGAGAGTCTCCGGAAGAGACTTCAGCTGCTCCAGGTCGGAGCTGGGAAATAACGTACCTCACTAACCAAAAGAAGACATCTTTCCCTTCAAGATGGGTTCACCAGTGTGTGAGAGTGAGTGTGTATTCACATGGTGTGAACCCATGTGTGCATATATCCAGGGAGTTGGGCAAGATATCACACCACCTTGGGAAAGAGACTTACAGTTCCAATGTTCAGGGTCTCAAGGGTGAACTCGTCCACCCGGCCACGTTCAAAGTAGTCTTTCAGGTTGTTGTCAGAGACAAGAAGAACTTGCTTGATGGTGTCAGATTTCTCCCCATAGAGCTTGATGTAGACTCTGGAATCTGTGCTGGCTCCAGAGACGTCCCCAGTCTTCAAGCTGATGTGGTAGCGAAAGTCTGACAGCACAGGCAGGAGGCAAAGAGAGAGGAGCAAGTGAGCGCAGGGCAAGAGGTGAGGGGCCTGAGCCGGAGGGGCTCTGCAGCCAGGGCTGGGTCACTGGCGTGGGCCTCAGGAGACTGAGCTTCTGTTTTCTCCAAGGAGCCCTGCATTTGGGACAGAGCTGCCTGCATCTCTGTGCAGTCCCCTGACCTACAACATTGGAATCCTAATACTTGTTTGGCTTCCCACAGGATTTGAAGGGGCTGGTGCAGTACTGTGGCTTGTAAGATAAATACATTTGGTTATTCAAATGCCAAAATGTATTTTCACACACAGTAGGTCATCACCCAGGGTTCCTAACGGACAGCCCCCAAACCCTTGGAATTGTCTTAGTATTGAAAGTGATAAAGGCATTTTTTGTGACCTGAATGAGGTGTATTTTGGAAGCATCTAAGGATGGAGGTAGTTGTCATGAGAACCAACCCTAGCATTAGAGAGTTGGAACTTTCAGTTCCACCCCCAACCCTCAACCTTCAGGGAGGGGGAAGGGACTGGAGATTGAATGAATCACCAATGGTCAATGAGTTTATCAATTATGCCTGTTAAGAAAACCTTAAAATGCAGACAGGCAAGGATCAGAAGCTTCTGGTTGGTGACTATGTGGTGGCAGTGTAGCTGGAGGAGGCCTGGCAGCATTTTGCCCTTTCTCTTGCCCTGTGTGTCTCTTCTATCTGATCGTAAATCCTATTGTAGTAAATCAGCAATCTAGTGAGTTGACAAGTTTCTTGATTTCTGCGAGGCATTTTAGCAAACTGGAAGAGGGGTGTTGTGGGTACCTCTAGTCTGTAGCCAGGGTGCCAGAAGCTCAGGTAAGAGCCTGGGCTTGCAACTGTCTTTGGGAGTGGAGGGTAGTCTTGGGATGTGTAATGTGATGCTGTCTCCAGGAACATAGTGTCAGAATGGAATTCAATTCTCAGGCACACTGCTGGAGTATGAGAATTGCTTACTGGTGTGGGCAAGCCTCCAGAGACATGCACATTGTAATTGGGTTCAGGAACCTATTCATCTGGGAGTAAGAAAGCTCATGAACAATACCAAAATGTAAGAAACTTAATGAACCTAAAGCAACCACCTCATCCAATTTCTCACCTGATGGACAAGGAAACTGAAGCAAAGGGAACATCAACCTTGGCAGATGGTGTTTAGCTCATTACATACCTGGCATGTTCACTAATCATTCTGATTTGGGTTTGTAGGTGAGGAATCTGATCTTCATGGGTTACAAATTTGGGTGATGATGACAACAGTTAAGAAATAGCCAGCCAAGAGTAAAATCCTAATATGGACCTAAAGTCTCCTTTCTTAACCTGGCGGTGGGCACCTGTCACCAAGGGCACACCCCACCCAGCGGTCAGGGCACTTACTCTTCAGTGTTGCATTGCTGTCGCTGGGCAGCAACTCTCGCACCAACTGCCCATCGTCCTTGTCTTTGTCCAGCCACCTGGTGGACAAACGGGGGAAAATGAGCTCTCTTAGGTAGGCAGGCAGACAAGTAACCTCCACACATTTTTTGGTGTGGACATGCTGAGTCACCGGGGAGACCAGTGCTCAGAACAAAGGACCCAAATCCAAAGTGGAGAAGACACTCCACACCGAGGAGGTGACATTTGACTGAACTAGAAGGATTACCAGGAGTTAAGCAGAAGAGGAGGCACATTCTAGAGGAACAACATTGTCCGGGATGAGTTGATGAAGGCCAGTGTGGATGGAATGTTCAAATTAAAGTGTGCTGCAGAGGTGGAGACATCCCATGATATGGGACCTTGGCAATCATGTAAGAAGCTTATTTTCCAAAGTCATGAAAACCTGTGTCATTGTCATTATGAACAACAACCACCTCTTTTTCCAAGCTCCTACCATGCAAATGTAGTGAGGAAAAGACAGAGAAGATATACTAAGGCAAATAAAACAAAGGCCAGCCTTTCAAGAGCCCACCATCTAGCTATGAAGACAGGATAGACTGGCAAAGCACTGGAGACCAAGACAAGGATGGATGTTGGACCAAAGTAAGTGCAACCGGAATTTTGTGAATGTTCATAGCAAAGGGGCTTTCACCTGAGTCTAAATGAGTTTTCCCAACTAAAAGAAGCTGTGAATCATGAATCCCTGGGAGTGGACCATGGCCCCGCTTGCTGCTAGCTGGCCACGAGGGGAAAGACATTGGATTGATTGCCTGAAAATCACCTTTCCCTGTGGGCACGGAGACCCAGCCAGAGAAATCAGACAGTGTGCAGGCGCGAGTTACATAGGCCCCAGTACTGGTGCTGGCCTGTGTACAGGGCAAAGGCAGCAGGACGGACTCCCTTAGTGTTCTTCAGGGCAGTGGAGGACCCCAGACTCTTTCCTCTTGAGCAGACTGCCTTTGTCTCCCCATGTGTTTATCTTGGTGCATGTCTTTGAGCCCACCCTCTTCATACTTCTGAGAGGGAGGGAATTTCAGGGCCACAGGACCTATCAAAGAAAACTAAAGGCACCTGGTTTTATTTCCTCCTCCCTAGGCCTCCCTATATTGCATCCAGGTCTCCCTAAATGCTATCCTCTCTTCCAACACATCACCCTACGCCACTGCAGGTAACACCAGAGTGGTCCCCATCCCTTCTCGGTATCCTCCCTCTC
The DNA here is from genome assembly GCA_019455555.1 of Galemys pyrenaicus. NCBI lineage: Eukaryota > Metazoa > Chordata > Mammalia > Eulipotyphla > Talpidae > Galemys > Galemys pyrenaicus. Next base: position 1,141,450 of record JAGFMF010011810.1, read on the forward strand.
CAAGCACATGATCGTATATTCCCAGGGACCTTGCTGTCTGCTGGCTCCTAGTCCCGTTGGAGTGCTAGCCTACAACTTGTCACATTTCCCATGGGCTGTGGAGCTGTGGATCTAGAACACACACATACACACACACACTCAAGAGAATGTTTTCTCTTCAAAGACATGAAGATGGAGTTGTGGAATTCTTAGCATTGATGACAAGGGAAGGGAAAAGGGTGTAGGAGAAGGGGAGTGATGGCTAGGGACCCTCACATCAACCCACTGGGAGCCTCCCCCTGCCGAGGTCACTCTGACATCTCCCACAGACATGGAGCTGGGGGATGAGCCTTTGTCATGCAGTAAAGGTTGGGCGACCACCTCTCACCGTGGGAATACTCCATCTGCTATCCCCTCACTCTCTCCACCTCTCACCTATCCCCAGGCCCTCCCCAGCAGTCAAAGGAAACAATGACTTGTCATTTCAGTTTTCACTTAAATACTGCAAGGTATTAATAGATGTTTCCAAATATAACTGTTTTCTTTCAGCTTCAAGCGCTGTAGCCCAGTTTTAGAGTGAGATGCTGCTAAATGGATAGGCAAGTCTGCTGGTGATTTTGTTACTCTTTCCCTTCAGTCACAAGAATGTGAGAGCATGCACACGTGTGTACACATGCACACACGCACACACACATATACACACACTCAGTCATCACTCCCTGATCCTGGCAGAGAAGTTTTGATAAATACCCCATCTAAAAGCCAAGGAATGCTTGGGCTACCAGAGCTGGGAGAGAGGCCTGGAGCAGACCCTGTTCAGAGCTCCTTCACAGTGAGCATTTTCCTGTGCACACCTTGATCTTAGACTTTTGACCTCCAGAACTGAGAAACAATAATCCCATTACTTTGGTCATGCAGTTACAGCAGCTCTCACAAACTAGTGCATCCTGTCATGGAGCCCACAGAACCTCGTACTCAGCTCTCTTTCTATCTTTTCTCTTCCCAAAAGCCAAAGAGAACCTTCTAAAATGAAAGAACCCCACTGAAAATTGCTTGGCTCAGTGGCTGCCACCTCCCACTTCACCTGGTGGCCCTCTCCTTTGTCTATCTGCTTTGATCTGGATAGAGTTCTAGAACCTCCCTCCAGCTCATCCCCCTACACTTTCCTTTTCATCCCACAAGAAGTCTGCCTGTGTCCCATCTGCACACAGCCCTTACTCCCAACTCTCTCACACTCACAGCATCCGGTGTGGTCACTGCCATCAGCCAAGGACCACTTTGTGTGTCCTTCCTCTCGGATTGTAGTCATGGCTTTGTTAACTCACATGCTTATTGTTTAGTCCCCCTCCAGACTGCAAACTTCATGAGTACAGGAAACAAGTATAAAATGAATGCTTATGAATACCCTTTGAAAGGATGGGAAGAAAGCAATGAAGATGTTCTACCCAGCATGCCCTCCACGAAGCCTCTCGTCCAAAAAGGGGCAAGTCAGTGACTGCCTAGAGAAGAGACCAGAAGTCCTGCACCCCAGGCCCAGGTCCAGGCCTACCTCTTCCTGGAAGCCTTCTTGGAAGGCTTCTGTTAGTGCCACCCATTTGGATCTTTTGCATCAGGACTTATGTCTTTTAATACCAATGGTTCCTACATTTAGAAGACTGTAGAGACTTCTTTCAGAGAAAAGGTATTTCATAATCATTGCCTCACAGATTGTCCCAGTGGCCACTCATGATGGGGAAACTGCTCTTCCTGGGCTTATAAAGCGATTCGGCTGCAGCTGGTGTGTGTGTGCACGTGAGTGTGTCCGTGTGCGTGGGCAGGGGGAGGAAAGCCTGCGCTGCGGGGTCATTGGGCAGTTTGCCCCCGTCCCTGCAAGAAGGGCCGCCCTCAGTGCAGCCACCATCAGGAAGCTGGGCACCCCAAGGGGATGAGCAGGGCCCCATACAAAGCCAAGGTAATCCTACTGCCTGCGCCTCCCAGACAGTGCCACCGGCATTGTGAAGGCCAGCTCAGAGCACAGAAACACTGGTATTGCTCCTCGTTGTGTAAACAACTGGCAGAGTGATGAAATTTGAGAAAAAAAAGTTAAAATGTCTTGATCAGGAACTTCTAGAAGTCACTGGGAGCCCAAACTGGCTATGAGAGAAATCCAAATGCTGGCAGAAAGAGAGAGGAGGAGAGAGGGAGAAAAAGAGAGATAGAGAGAGAGACAGAGACAGAGACAGAGAGAGACAGAGACAGAGAGACAGGGACTGAGCTTGCTAGGAAGCTGGGTAAAGGGAATGAAAAGAAAGTAAGATATCTTTTGAAAACTAATTCACAGGGCAGTAAATGTGGTTGGGAGTCTATCCAAATTTTTTAAAAAATGCCAACAAAGCCCCTTTAATCCAAACCCTTGGTCAGCACGAGACCACCTTCCTGAGGTAACTCTGAGCTGAAATATCTTATGTTATCATTAAAAAACACGGACCCCTTGGTGCGCGAACAGGCCTCGCAGAGCCACGCTGGGACGCACACCGATGGCGTGACCTGGGCGATGGCCTTTTCTGGCACCAGTTACCCCTGAAGGCACGACCAGCTGGAGAAGATAAAAGCAGGCGCACCTGGGACACTCACCTGAGACACGGGAACTCCACGTTGTCACTCTCCGGCTGCCCCTCTTCTCTCACCAGCACCCGCTCCAGGAACCAGCCGCTGCCCGCGCCTTTGCCGTCATGTCGGATCCGCACCCGCCTCACCCTCCTCATGGTCACGGACTCGATGGTGAACTCGTCGGCCTTGGGGGGAAAGGCAGCAGGCCAGTGGAAGGCGACCCAGGCCGGCAATCAGGAAAGCTGGAGCTGACGGGCTGGGGGGTCCCCGCCGTTCACAGGTGGGCGCAGGGCATCTGTGGGGAGGGCTATGCCCGCCCCTTCCTCCCAAAGGGTTACCTTTCATGGCAAGTTCCCAACAGCTGAGACCTGTGCTTTGGCAGCACAATAGCCATCCCCTGGGGTCTGGTCCTGAAAGATCCCACTGAAGCAAGTATCCGTCACTCATTTATTATGAATTAATTTTTTAATGCTCTATATTCTACATTATTTTCCATTTTTGTACCATGTATATTTCTCATCCCCGTGGAATTCCCATCACCAACTCACCCATGCACCATTACCATATGAATTAATGTCTTGGTTCATCTTGCTTTCCTTGCCTTTGAAGGACACCAGCCCCTTCCAAGGAGGGGACGTGATTAGAACTGGTTGGGGGGGGTCGGTGGTCTTGCTCTTTTCACAGTTTTGCCTGCTATGGCTGCCCCTGCAATGCAGGTGGGGTGAGGAGAGGCGGCGCAGGCCGGCGACTCACATTGCCTTTTTCAAACAGATCCGTGTTGTTCCTGCAGTTGTAGAGCAGCCGCTCTCCTGTGTCCCCTATGTCACCGAAAAGGCAGAGGTACACGTTGGCATCAGTCCCCGCGCCTTCGAGCTCCCCTGTGCACACGGTCACGCGGTACCGGGCCACTGCAGGAAGAGCAGGATGCCACTGTCAGCCGCAGGCCTCTAACTGGCCTCCGAGCTGCGCGCCTCTCCCCCAGCCTGCCTCTGGGTTTTCACCTCGCTTCTTCCCCTGCTAGCCAAGTCCTACTGTGGGCACAGCAGTCAAAGCACCTCATCTGCAAACCCCCTGTCCCAGACACCCCAGAGGATCCCGGTTCAGACCAACTGACAGAATCCTCTGCGAAACTGTTAGAAGCATTCAGATTCCTGAGCCTCATTGGAGATGCCCCAAACCTTAATTTCCAGAGGCAGTCTCCTAAAACTGTGTGGTCTGGAAGCCCCCAAACCACCTGGCTGGAATCGGCAGTGGGTGGACCACAGGTCTAATTCAAACGCTTTGGAACTTAATTCCACCCAACCCTGTGGACTGTCTTGCCTTAGGTTGTTCTCTAATTCACTTGTATCTGGCACTCCTAAACATGATTTTTCTTTGTGAACTGAGTACCCCTTCACTCAGAACTTTCCAGAGCTAAGGACATTCCAAGAAGCACCAAGAGAAAGGTAGCTGCAGTGGAAAGGGCAGGGGCTCCTTCCCCTGTGGAAAATGTGCCCAGGAAGAGACAGACCCATGTCTCTGTACATTCCAGTCTTACTCCTCGCCTACATCAAGCTGGCGGTGACATTCATTCACTCACTTGCTCATCGCCCCACACGTGTTTACGGCAGCCTAGCGGGTGCTAGACTCTGTAGTAGGAGCGGGACCAGTCAGCAACAAGACAGACAGACTCTTGCTCTTGCGACACTTGCTTTAGAGTTGAGAGTGGAAGGATGGAGAGGAGCAGGGGCAGCAACATCACTCACTAATTACAGATAGGACCATCTGAACTCCAGCTGTAACTTCCGTCATGTCATGGAGAGAGGCCATGAGTTTGACAGATGTGGGGGCAAGTGCAGCGACAAGGTGAAGGTGATTTAGAGGTGCAGAGATGATTTAGAGGTGAAGGAAAACTTGCTGCAAGGAGGTAGCAGTTGAACTGAAATGGTAATGACTGGAGCCAGCGCCTGGGGCTCTAAGAGTGCTGTCTGGGCAGTGAAGCCCCTGAGTGGGGAGCAGCAGTGTGATGGGGAGCAGAGGGAAGGCCAGCCTGGCTGGAGTGGAAGGAGTGGGAAGGGGATGAGACAGGCCCAGACCCCAGACATATGACAGATCAAGGTAAGAAATGCAATTGTCTTTGTTTGCCTTGTTTTTTGCTTTTGACTACCTTGGGAAGCCATTAGAAGGCTTTCAGCAAGGAAGTAACTTGATCTGACCTATGTTTCAGAGAGCACCCTGGCTGCCATGCGCAGAACTGATTATGGAGGAAGAGGGAGTGAAATCAGAGAGGCAGGTTAGCAAAGTAATCACAGAAGAGAGGAGGGTGCTAGGCAGGGGTGCAGTGGAGATGGTGAGACGTCAGCTGACGCTTTCACGTTAGACTGTCAGTGACAGAGGAGTCGTGTAAAGAAGAGTGACTAGGGAAAGTCCACTCACTAGAGGTTGGGATGTGGAAGCACCGAAGGGAAGGGAGAGCCCCCCCAAACCAGCCTCCAGCCTGAATCTTGATAATGGTTAGTTTTTGTTTTTAGCTGTAACTATTAGGCAATTCCTAGAAGGAAACTGATGAGAAAATTTAGAAATTTAGACTTTAGAAATTCCTTCCCCTGAGAATTCCAGTCCCCTCTGTTCTAAAACTCTAAGGTCCACTTGGCTGGAACTTTTCCGGGGTCCGGATCCTTTTGATGGGGCCCTCCCAACCCACCTGTCACAGAGGGCCCAAGCTCCTTTCCAGCAAGAATTCTGCAGAAAATTAACAATAATTCTATTGCTGGCCCTCAGCGGTGAAAGACTTTACATAGATGGGTAAGTATCAGAACCTCTTGCACTTTAATTTTAAAATAACAGCTCAGCCTAGCCTGGTTAACAAGGAACTCCAGGGGTCAGCCCTCAGGTCCAGAAGTCTCCTGCCCACTCATCAGGATGCGTCATCGCCTCTGCTGGCCGTGCTGGCCATTTGTGAGCTGGTGAGTGTTTTGTTTGGGCCTCCCAATCTATGTCTATCAGAGTGACCACTGCAAAAGACTCTCAGGCCTCAGACTTTTCATTAACTGCTTACTTGACTGGCCTTTATGCCTTAAGTAAACTATGAGCACACACTTCAAACACAGAGGACTGGTTTTAGGTTGATATTTACTCATTGGCTCATTTTACAAGTTAGTGTAAGACCCTCCACTTCAGGGATTTCCAGGAAGCCCTGCACGTTATTCTCCAGTACCAGCTGGGCACGGGGCACAATGCTACCAGCTCTGGTTACTGTTACAAAGGAGCTTCCCTACCAGAAAAACAGACCCTGGAGAGGTGAGTGAGGACACGGTTGTGTTCCCAGCACAAGAGAATTTTTTGTGAGTCAGAAAGAATAGTTGGTAGAAAGAAATCCAAGATGGTATGGGGCCCCCAAAATGCATCTAACCACCTTCGTGCCAGGACGCACCACACTTCGGAACAGCGATGGCAGGAGCTGGGATCCAGAGGGTGACCAGTCACTTTGTGCCACTGTCTGCAAAAGGGGTAAGTGGCCAGCAGGCAACGAAAGATGAAACCAGACAGAGACAGCACGGGGAGGTGATGTGGTCCTCACTTCTGAAAGTGCAGAGGCAGCCAGGAGAACACCCCCTTCCTGCAGGCCCCACAGTTTTCCAGGAGGGAAAACAGGCCTTTGGAGTGGGGAGTCCAACATCAAAGTAAGAAAAAGGTGGAGGAAAAGGACATTCTAAAAATGATGGCAGATTTCCCTCTGGAAATACGTTTCTTTTTTTTTTTTTTTTTTAAAGATTTATTTATTTATGCATACAAGCACTGGGGTACAGGCCAGAGGTTTGGGGGGTGAGAGGATTCACCACAGAGAGCGG
>JAGFMF010011810.1:1147897-1171750 GCA_019455555.1 Galemys pyrenaicus
CCCACCCTGGCCGGCAGCAGGGATCGAACTCGTGCTGCAGTGGCTGCGGTTTGCTTCATAGTGCGTTTCTTAACCCACTGCGCCACCAGGGAGGCCCTGGAAATACGTTTCTAAAAGGACAATATGCAAGTTGTGTTAAAGATTTAACCAAGCATTAAAAGGTTCCGGCATAAGGCTAGGGAGAGGAACAAGCACAGACAACAGAGACGCGATTAGGGAGGCTGGAGCACCGCGAGAGTGACCAAGGCCAAGGCCTTAGCACGGCGGGACGGCCCCCTGTGCTAGACCAAGGAGTTCCCGGGCGCCAGCCCAGACCTACTGCACTGAAAACTCAGCAGGTGGGACCCAGAAATCGGTTTTAAACAGTCCTCTGGATGACCGCATGCTCTCAATTTTGGGAACCCCTGACTAGCAGACCAGAGAGAACAGTTCAGAACTGTCAGTGGCAAAATTCCAAAAGCAACCCCCACCCTCCCCACCCAAGGCTCAGGAACAACAGTACTGGTAGCTTGAGAAATCAGGAGTGAGGAGCTAAAATGAGAATCGGGTTTGTCTAGGCAGCACATACACTAAAATTGGAACAACACGGAGAAGATTGCATGGCGCCGCCAAGGATGACATGCAAATCCATGAAGTGTTCCATTTAAAACGAAGTCCTGGGCATTGGTGAGAAGGGTTTAGAAAGCCCAGCCCCCTCCGAACTGCTCACATCTGCAAGCTCAATTCTGACATATGAGGGGGTAGATGAGACAAGAACAGGTAGACCCTGCCTTGCTGGCCACATATTCTGTGCAGTTCCAATTCAAGGGAGAATCATGTGTTGTAGCTACAGGGAGATGATCATCTTATTTCCAAAGAAAATATTCCTGAGCGTGAAAAGGCAGATGGAACCGCTGAACTGGGGGCAGGAGACTTTGTTCTTATTCTTGCTCTCTCTAATTGTGTTATCAGGGCAAGAATTTCCTTAGTTTCCTTATTTGCATTAAACTTGTTTAAGGGCTTTTGAATATAAATATTCGATAGTCACATATTTTAATTAAAAATTAAGAAGAACCATAAAATAGAAGCTACATTTTGCTAATTGCCAGTATTGCTTGATTAGAATAACAGACTGGGTAATTCCTTTTTAAATAGATACTTGATGTTCAGGGTTTCTATGCTTTTGCGCTTTTAACTCTATTCAAATCATTCCAACAAATATACACAGAACTTCTACTGGACGTGCAAATGCCTGTGAAGTCACACTAGTCAAATATTTACAAGGGCTGCTGGAATCACAAGTGACATGATTTTCTATATATTCTTAATTTCTGTAATTTCGCATATTGCATTTTTAAGAGATAAATATACAAGTAAACAGGTTAATTCTCCTGTGTGCCAATTCTGATGAGCTGGTGTCGTTTTCTGGGAGTGCTATGTTAAGGGCTATGAAGCTCATTTCAGCTTCCATAGGAGAGGAGGGGTGATAGCTCAGCAATACCTGCCAGGGGAAAATACAGGACATCTGCTGAGTGTTTGCCAAACCTCTGCTACTATGAGCTAAAAGCAAAATGATATTTACCTTTACCTCTTTGCATGTGTTGCTAGATTCCAGATTAAAAGTCGAGTCCCTTTCCAGCCTCAAACAGAAACAGAGGCTCATGAGGGAGCAACCAAGTGGGACTACAAGAACCCAGATCCAGCCTCCCTTTGGAGGGAACATCTCAGGCATAATTTGAAGATGTTTCCTTAACTGTGGGGGCTCTGGAGAACTATTGTCCGGTGGAGGATCGTCTCATTTCGAAAGAGCCAACCTGAAGGCCCTTAAGTCTCCCTTCCCTCCCGCACACCCACTGCCATGGACTCGTAACCTGGTGCCCTAGAGATGGCTCCTTCAAGGTGATCTTGAGGCTGGGAACTTCTCAAGCCACCTGGCATGCAGAGGGGGCTCAGTGGACGGGACTGTCAACTCATGGGCCTCTCCCCCAGGACCGTGCGTCTATCCGTACTTACGGCCCATGATCCTCCGCACCGTTGGGCCTTCTGCGGTCATCTCCCGCACGATCTCATTGTCATCTTCGTTGGCATCCAGCCAGCGATTACAGTTGAAATTATACTTGTCCTTGGTCAGAGTGTTCATCAGGGTCATCTGGAACGGAGTCCTGGGGTGAGCAAGTGCGTGTCCCAGAGACATTCATCTGTGCCCTGGGAATGCCATTCTGCTATCTCTTCTCAGAACAACCCAGGCCGTTCCCTAGAGTCGGCCTTGTGTAAAGCGCCACGCTAGTATTCATCTCAGTTCCCTAAGACCAACTTGCCTGGTAACCAGGTAACTGGGATACAAACAATCTCCTGAACAAGAAAGCATGTTCTTAATCGACCTTGGATGTCCTATCCCCATCAAAAAGTCCCTGTGCCCTGTGTCCAAATTCACATCGCAAGGTCACCCTACCCCACCTCCACTCTCTGTAGACATACAGCAGCCTCGTGCAGCAGACTGGTCAGAAAGGAGCACTCTGGCGCCTCTCCCACTCACCTCTATGTGCCATCATGGTGCGACTTACCCTTTCTAAATGCCACCCAGAACCAGGGCTCCTTTTATCATGCCATGCCCGGATCTTATAAAACCTGCCGAGATCCGGGAGCTCAATCTATGGGGAGAAACATCAAGGTTTGAGTGACCATAGCCAAGGGGAATGTTTGTCTTTACAGCGACCCTGCCCGCAGGCACCAGCTTTGGCTGTTTCTTCAGCAGTAAGGGTGCATTTGCTTCCAGCCACCTTGGAGATGCCACCCTCGTTTGCTCCTTGTTGCCAGCAGCACGTGAAGGTGAAGCCAATCTGGGCTGGTGAAACTGAACAAAAATAGCTGACCCACAGGAGGATCCAGGTTAAAGAAAATCTTGCAAGCAATACGCTTTCTGTAACGACAGCCACACACAGCCCTGTGAATTAGCACAGGCCCACAGCCCCCAGGATTCTGGGAGACACTGAGACAGATGAGAAAGATCAATACAGGCGTCATGCCCTTCCCTAGGGGCTGGAAGTCTAGCTGGAAAGACAAATAGCTAAGCACGATGAACTGAGTGTTATAATGGAAGCACCGACTGGGCGCTCTGAGAGGAGAGCAGCAAATCACCAATGATTCTTCCCCAAAGGTCACAGCAGCTTTCTGTTGGCAAAATAAGCCTTGCTCTAGCTGTGCACATACTGGAAATTCAAACCTTATTTCTCATTCTGAAACGTATACTTTCCCTTCAATTTGCTCCTTGTTCTGTGGTTCAGTCCAGGCTGGGCAAACGGACTAACTATGCTGGGGCTCTCTATTCTGCAATGATTTCCCCCCAAGTTGCTTGGTTTGGGGATGTCCAAGGCCATTCCAGACTTGCTTCTTAGCCCTAGCCTAGGTGTAGCTCTGGACTGTTTGACTCAGATCGAAACTGTGCCCACTCAGTACACTGTTTCTAGCTGGAACTCTGCCCTCCTGGAAGGGTTGCAGATTCTCTATGTTAGCTCTGTGTCTTCTCATCTGAACCAAACCTGGTTTAGAAAACCAGAACCCCATGATAAGTGCCTTTTGTTCTGCTTCATTCTTCTCCCTCCCGCCCCATCATGCTTGTCTCCTACCCTGAACTTCTCAATGATGCCCGGTTTGAACCACTTGTTGTTGGGATTCAGGAGAATCTCATCCGTCCGCCCCTTCTGTCCATAAATCTGGATGAAGATGGAAGTGTTGGTGCCAGCCTTCTTCAAGTCAGTTGTCCAGACCCACAGGGACCAAGGGAATTCTACAAAGACAGACCAAGTTGCACCGTGAACCTCAAGAAGTAACGAGATGTTTGTGTTACTGGTGGGGAAGAGAAGCAAATAAAAAGCCATCAGGACCTACGGGCACATTATATACAAGCGTGTCCCACTCTCAGAAATTCATTATAGCAAGTGCAAAAAGTAGAAAGTCAAGGATTACTTGCTGTTTGAGAGAGAATATCTTAGTATCCCTTATAAAGGGGAAAGCTCATTAGCGTGTTTTGAACTGGTGGGGAGAAGACGGAGTTGACTCCACCCACCCTGCGTCCAGCACAATAGGAGCGCACTGCTTTCTACCGTTCAGCTTAACATCTAGCCCACCATGGCACTTGCTGAACTTGGAGACCCTGGAGCCTCAGCCTTCCTGCCAGGTGTGTGACTGTGTGGTCTGTACCTTGGAGAACTCAGCTCCCTCCGGGGCGAGGACTGATGGCTTCCCTTCCCATCCAGAGGAGAACTGAGAAACAGAAGTGAACCCCCTCGAAGCTCGTGCCTGGTGGTCTGACATCCTGCCCTTTGTTGGCTCTGTCTTCAATACCACCAGGCTTCTCCCCCACCACCACCTACTTTTCAGTCTCTTCTTCCTGAGAGACACCATCTCGTAGAGCTGCCTCTCGATCAGTCCATCCGCCTTCTTCTCATCCAGCCAGTTGCTGCAAGGGAAGGTCTGCTGGATGCCAGTGAAAGGGCACAGAATGACCACCTAGGGGAGCAGACCACGGTCTCCTGCAGCAAGCCCCGCTGTGGGGACCTCCTCAAAATGCTCAGCCGCCTCCTGGGCCTCCCATTAAACCCTGTCTGCACCAGGACCACCAGGAAACGGCGCTGCGCTTCCCTTCGCCTCATGAAATTCTTGATCAAGGTATGCCTCCTCCAAGAAGTCGCCCATCAAGATGACATGAAGTCATCCAGTTCACTAGCCAGATCTCAAAGCTTTCCCTCTGTGTACAACATTCTCTTTGCATGTGCACAATGCATCTGCACGCATTTTGTAAAATCTCAGTCTGAATCAAATAAACTAGAATATTAAATTCATACGCTTCATTTATCTTGCAGGTACAAGGTCAATCACATGAAAGGAAGTTAATAACTGGAATTTAATATGAAACTGAACTGCCTCTTCTGGGCTGGCACTCAGTCAGCTTTTTCTCCTGCTCTTCTCCATCTTGACCACATTCTGAACCGCAAGGTTTACAACGTGGGGTCAAATTAGACACTCACATGGTAGAAGTTCAAAGGAATACTCCTGGGACACTACAAAACCTTCTCTCAGCAAAGAAATCCTCACCGCTTAGATTGCTACATTCTCAACCTTACCTTCTATTTAACTTGAAACTCATTTGACTGCCATGGTTAGGTTTTTGACTAGCTTTTCTCTTACTGGGTCGCTGTTTGCTGCCAGGTGTTCATGTTATTACAATTGACAACTCTCTTAACTTGAATTATTACTTTTAGATGTGCCCAGATATTGCTGAGAATGCCTAGGTTTGATGAGAATTCACCTAATATTCACTATCTGTCCATCACGGCTGTAAGAAGCCTTAACTTATAAGCACTGAGGGAAAGGAGGAAAAAAGAAGGGGAGAGAATATATGCACAAAACAGCCCCCATTTCTGACTGCTAGCAAAACAAGCTAGAAGAGCATAGTTCCATCCCAAGTGCCCATTGAATGGGATTGTCCACATACCCTATAAGTGGACCAAAAGAAGTAGGAATCAGATTATGGATTGTGTTTGCATGTTAAAGAAGGGAGGGGTGGGGGCCTCCCTGGTGGCACAAGGGGTTGAGCACCACACTGTGGGGCTTCCACAGCCATTGCAGTACTAGTTAGATCCCCAGCAAGGGAGGGGACCCATGTGATGGAGCAGACCTCTCCTGCCTCGCCTGCTGCTCCCTTCAGCAGTGTATTTCAGTCGATCTGCCTGATCTGCTCCCCACTCTGTCTCTGATGAATCCTCTCACTACCACAACCCCCCACACACACACACCTCTGGCCTGAACCCCAGCTCTTGTATGCATAAATAAATAAACCTTAAAAAAAAGGGAGGGGTGGGGTCAGAGGAAGATCCAGTGGGCACCCCTTACCTTCTCACAGTACCAGCCTCTGTTGACACCCACATTGCCGTGTCCGATGGAGACTCGACTCAGGGGGCTAAGAAGGACAGCCAGCTCGATGTGGAAGATGTCCGTGCGGCCGCGGTCAAACACACCACCCTCCAGGAAGATTTTCCCGCTGTTCTTATTCCCTCTGGCCCCGTACATGACCATGTAGATTTTGGATTTGGTCCCGGCCCCCCGGAGATCCCCAGTGAATATGGTGACAATATATGAGATCGCTGGTGTGGAAAGAAGGGGGAGGGAGAAGTTCCATGTGAGCTGCATTACATTTTCCTGCCCACCTCCTCTAACACCTCCCTCTTACTCGGTCCCCCCTGCAGACGACATGCATCACCCCTCTCAAAAACACTGTCTTTTCCAGACTGTGTGTCAATGTATCCAAGTTTAGAAATAAACTGTAGGTATTACTACAGGAAGCTGCCAGACTGTAGGGCTATAGGAAACTAACAGAGAGAAGGAGGAACTTGGGTTGGCTAAGAATAGCACTTTTTATTAATGTTAATTACGATGCACATATTATTAATAGCTGCCGGATGAATTCTATTATGTCTAATTTAATTATAATAGTCAACTCTGTTCATTTATATTCATGGTTATCTCATTCATTTAGCCTGCTCTTTTGCTAATAACTTAAAAACATAACTTTAATGGAGGAGGGGACTAATGAACTTCTTCACCTGATGTGATGGGATGAGGAGAGAGGAAAGGAGGGGGAGGACTTTGTGAGTTGGGCCATTTGGGGTTTTGGCAAGTGAGAGGCATTATGAGGACATGGCATTCTAGGGAAGAAGCTGCAAGCAGAGACTGAATTCTGAGATGGGACAGAGTAAGGATTTAAGGAGACCAGTGAGCCAGGTGCGTAGCAGAAGTCTTGGCAGCCAGTACGGACCCCGATAGGAGTCAAGAGCAAATCAGCATCATCACCAATGTCCATGTGTATCAGGAGCTCACATGCTGATTTCACTCTTGCCCTGGGCAGTTACTGTTTGGTCAGGGGAATCTCCCCATCCCTTTGACGTCATCAGTGTCCCAGGCTCCAGACCAGAAGAATAAACGTTTTCCGGAGCAGGAGGATTGTTATCTGACTCCCGCATGGTCACAGACCTCCAGGCCCACAAATGAAAACACTGACCCTCAGGCAAAAAGTGAAGTATTAGCCAGCAGAACCTTCTCCTCCTTCAGTCCTACCTGTGGTCTCAGCACCACCTACTAAGATATCCCTTTGGATCTTGCCGTCATCTTCATCCAAGGCCAGCCAGCGATTAAGAGGAAAGTCATATTTTCTTTTGTTGCCAATATCTTCAATGATAATCTGGGGAGGAGAAGAGAGGGAAGGAATGCTAAGCCTGGTGGCCAATCCAGTCCCTCTCTCACTGAGCAGTCTCCAAGAACACATTCTCACCTTCCTAGTGGCAGAGGAAAACTTCTCACAGGGCACACCTATTGCCAGGTAAGCCTTGCAAAACACGACCCTTTCCCAATGACTTCTTCTTAGCCTGCTTTTACTATGAAGCCTGGAAATTTAGTCATGTGAACTCACCAGTTAGAGTAGTCACATGACATGACTCTGGTCAAAGAAATGTAGGCAGGAGTCACAAGAAAGGTTTTGCTCATCTCAGAATAAGGCAGTTTTACCAGAAAAAGTCTTGTTCCCCTTTGGTGTTCCCTGCACTTCCTGCCTGACTGGAACACTGAGAAGATGCCGAGGGGCTCAGCAGCCACTCTGTGATCACGAGGCAACAAATTGGCAGATGAGAGCCATGTGCTAGGGATGGCAGCACACATGCAAGCAGCTGCCCTAGTCCGAGCTGGGGCATCTGGAGTTTGTGTGTGATAAGACAGAAGAGGCCCTGATTGTTTCACAATACACTTCAATTTTCTTATACCTGCAACCAAAGGCATCCCCAACCAATACAAGGAATAATGAAGTTAAGCAATAAAAAAACCTCAACTATCAGTTTCATTCTCTATAGCCAAATGGGAATAGACCTAAGCATTTTCTGTTTTAATCATAAGACCTTTTCTTTTTTTTTTTAAAGGATTTATTTATTTATGCATACAAGAGCTGGGGCACAGGCCAGAGGTGTGGGAGGTGAGAGAATCCACCAGACAGAGTAGGGAACAGAACAGGCAGATCTACTGAAATACACTGCTGAGGGGAGCAGTGGGTGAGGCAGGAGAGGTCTGCTGCACCATGTGGGTCACCTCCCCAGCTGCCGGCAGGGATCGAACTCGTGCTGAAGTGGCTATGGTTTCCTTCACAGTGCATTGCTTAACCCACTGCGCCACCAAGGAGGGCCCAATCATAAGACCTTTTCAAAAATATTTTTTCAAAAATATAGTACACATTAATCATTTCCTTTCATTCTGAAACAAGCTGGAATATACTGATGATCTCACGATGGAAAGAAATACATGCAAAGGGCTGGCAGACCAATTTCCAAGTGACCTCAGACTTCTATGAATTTTTAATATTCTTCTGGCTTTTTATATCTTTGCTGACTCCTCAATATAGTTCTCAGTAACACTACTTAATATGATGCCTCTTTGCTGTAGGTTTTAAATTTCAGGTAGCAAGTTTGCTAGAAGGAAAGGGAAGTAAGCACTAGACCCCATGAACAGCTGAGAACAAAGTGAAGGCATGGCAAAATAGATGGACATTCCGCATGAGTTTTGAACAAGACATTTTTTAGCTCCTCAGAAGCCTTTTTTGATTTTTTCTGGACCTTTAGCTTTGTTCTGGGTAAGTGAAATTATGAGGGACCTGAGATTCAGAAATATGGGGTCCGAAGCAACAGCCCACAATGAATCACATGGAAGCTGATGGTGAGAATCAGATGAACTCTATCTACTGCCTCAGCAAGCGGTGCTATCGACACACAGGGAGGGAGCGGCTCCGGCAGGCCACAGTCAGGGGAAGCTTCATGGCAGAGGCTCGATGCTCAGGCCCTGGCTGGGTTCAGATGAGCGAACCCAGCTCTGGACTTTCCAGCAAGGTCAGAGCTGGAGCCATGGGGAGGGCAGCGTGATGTGGGCTCGGGCAGAGCGGAGGTAGACAGAGCTACAGAGGGAAGTCGGGGCTGCAGTGTCCCCCCCGAAGAGCAGGAATTGCCCCTTCCTCCACCACAGGGTGCCCAGACAGGAAGCTGAACCCACCTTGGACAGGAACCAGCCTGCAGAACCCCCCTTGTTGTTGTGGCCAATATTGATCTTCATCAGCTGTCCCAAGTCGGGAGCATCCAGCATGAACTTGTCTTCAGCTCCCTTTTCAAAGTTGTCCTTTTCATTCTCCAGCCTACGCTCCCCTGTCAGCACAGACACGCAAGAAACTAAGGAGGTTAGAGGAAGAGAGAACCAGTCCGGAACTCCAGTCCATAGTGATTCCCCCCGCTGGAGAACGGCGATCAGAAGTCAACCCCTTGGGGGGCTGTCTGGGGGTCACGGAAGATGGGGTATGTGGGAACACACCACACGTCTACTCACATGGGCTGTGAACTTCAATCTGCTCTAGGAAATAATGTCCATTACGAACAAACACTTAGATTATAAGAACAAAGCAGTGGTTACCACAGCGGAGGGGGTAAAGGGTCAAGCGTCCGGTGGTGGATGGAGACTAGACTTCCGGTGGCCATCATAATACAGTATACACAGCTGCTAAGTTGCACCCGGTACACCTGAAACCTACATGACAGTACTTCAATAAAAATTAAAAACCAGAAAGAAAAAAGTTTATTACTTTTTTAAAAAGTCGACTAGGGCAGAGCCTCCCTGGTGGTGCAAGGGGTTAAGTCTCAGCGCTATGAAGCTAGGGGCAGCCACAGCAGCACGAGTGACACTGATTTACAGCCCCATCCTTAGACTCTCTGGCCTGTACCAATTTCTTGTCCTGAGCTGGGTGCACATTTGTGGCAGTGGCTGGGGCTAGGGCCCTGACAGCAAGCAGACTTCCTTAGGCTGCCTGCTTTTCTGGAAAACACGGCCAATAATGACTATCAGACACTGCTAGGTGCTTAACACCGATTGTCTTTTCCCACATTTATTCTTTGCCATAATTCAATGAGAGGTTATTAACTCCATTTTGCAGATGATGAAACTGAGACTTAGGAAAGTTAAATAGCTGTGTAAGGTCACAAAGGCAATAAGCACATCCTTAGGACTCATTCTCACCTGTTCTACTTTGCAGGTTTCCATTACCGTGTTCCCAAGTCTCCAGGTCGTACAAACTCTTGTAACCCCACCCAAACACTGACTTTTCACTTATGCCATCCAGTTTTCCTTCTCTAAATCTTAATTCATTAACTTTTTCTAAATTTTAACTTGTGATAGTTTAAACATATAAAAAATAATATAAGTGATATATAATACAAGGCCTCTCAGTGGGTATCCACCACTCACATTTACGAGGTATAACCAATGCCAACATTTTGTCTAATTTGCTTGGATCTTTGTCTTTTTTAAAGGAAATAAGAAACAAAAAAATCAGTCTAAAGTGGCATTGTCCATTCTTCCTTCCATACTCCCTCCCCAAAACGAACAGTACTCTTAATTGGTAGGAATAGATCCTGTGAATTTTGGTGGCACATGTTTGTGTCCATAAAGGAAATATCCTATTTTTGCATATCTTAGAACGCTACAGGAATAGCAGCACAGCACGTGTCTGTCTTCAGCTCCCCACCTGCTGCGCAAGGGTGACAGAGCACTGCACAATACAAGGATGAACACACCCGACACACACACAGCAGTGACACTGCCGCCGCCACCACCTCATACCTACGGGCAACTTTTCTTGGGTTGATCTGTTTTGAGATTACCCTGTTGATGCCAGTAACATTAGCTTATCAGTGCAACCGCTGGACCATCCTCTCTAGAAGAGGACAGTGCTGTCCTGTACGCATTTTCCCTCCGATGGATATTTAGGTTGTTTCTGGCTTGGCTGTCATGATAGTACTGAATGGATCATTTGTACCTACCTTCTGCTGTGAGCAGACACTTCAGGTTTGCTGGGCCCAGAGTTGCATGCTCCTTTCATTTATTACAAAACTGTCCCTCCAAGTGATTGTGCTGCGTCAGTTACCACCAGCAGGTCAAAGGGCTCCATTCCCCACAATTGTTAACGTTACAGATCTTAAAATTTTTCAGTGTATGTACAATGGCATTTCATTGTGATTTTAGTTCACATTCCCTTGATTGTTTGAAGATATTATATATGTATGTGTGTATATATATTTATATATAAAGAGTTCATTTTATAGATTTCAGACCTGCTCTTTAGTAATTTTTCTGTTCATACACTTTCATTTAAAGATATATTTTGTTGTCTTTCTTTGCCTCTTGTGTCTTATCATGCAGATTTATTCCTTGTAATGGATTTTACAAACATTTTAGTAGACTTTATCAACATTTTCTCTTGCTTTTAGTGAATTTCAAGAAACTCCACCTTAACTGGAAGAGATTATGCAAAGAAATAAGACAGAAGGAGAAAGATAAATACCGGATATTATCACTTATAGGTGGAATATAGAGAAACAAAACGAAGAGACAAAGACAAACTTTAAAACAAGTCCTTGGAAATTGACCATAAATCTGAGGCATGAAAGAAAGGGAGTGGGGAGAAGGGAGAGCACAGCAGATGATGGGAAAGACTCTGGGTGCTTTGGTGGTGAGGCCACACTTAAGATGTTAATATAGCTGGAACAGTTTCTTTTCTATTACTGATATGTAGCTGGTACCTTTTATTTTATCTTATTTATTCTCAACCCATTTGTATCACATATTTAAAGTGGATTTTCTTTAATATGAAAATATCTACCCTTTAACTGATGAGTTTAGTTCTATTTATTGTGGTTATGTAGACATTCATTTATTTTTAGGTAGTAGACTTGCTTTTTCTTTATTTGTCTTTCCTCATTTCCTGCCTTCTCTTGGATTTAGTCTTGATTTCCTTTTATTCCCTCTGCTGTATATGAAGATATACATTTCTGTATTTATCAGAGTTATATATTTCTATTTTGGTGATTACTTTTAAAACTTTAATATGAATGCTTGACTTTTAAAATCTAAAGTTAATATCTCTACTCTCAGGTTTGAAGAATGGACTGGAACCAAGAAACTTACTATGTCTTAACACTTATTACCTATTTTCTTTCTCAAAAGGGGTAATGCTTCTTAGTGTTTTGGGTCCACATTTTCTCATGCCTTGATAATAGTCACCATTAGCATTGTGAAAGCTTGCTTAAATTTGATATATAGTTAATAGGCTTGGTGCTTTTTTTATTTGTTTTTTGCTCATCTTTATTTCTTGCATCCCACTCCTCTTATCTGGGTAATTTCCTTTTTATTTTTATGTATATCCTTCACTGATTATCTAAGCTTAGGTCTGTGTGTAGTAAACTAACTTCTCCTTGTTTACATAGAAATCCATTCATTTTCTCTCACTCTGGAATGGTAACCTAGTTGAGTACAGAGATCTAGTTTGCTATATATTCATGCTTAGAGCATTTAAGATATTACCCCATGAACTGACCTCTATTGGCTGCTGATAGGAATTTGCTATCATTTCAGTTGTTTTCATAGAAGGTTATCTACCAAATATGGTTACTTTTAAGATAGTTCTCTTTGCCTTTGCTTTCACCACAATATATCCAAGTGGACTTGTTTTTATTTATCCTGTTTAATGACTCTTTTTGTTACTTTAATCTGAAGATTCCTACCTTTGCTCAATCTTGAAAAAGTTTCAGCTACTACCTCTTCAAATATTTCTTCTGAGGAATATAGGGGATCAAGGAAAAAATAAAATAATAACATCAACAACAACAACAAGACAACAAAACAAAACAGAAATAAACAGACAACTACAAAACTGGGACAGGAGGGGGTGGGATCAAGGCACGAATGGGAAGAGCACAAGGGACTAGGGTGACAGTGCACGGGTGAACTGGTGGTGGAAGCTCTATGGGGACTGCACCCAGAAAAGAAAGCAAAAATTGTAAGAAAAAAATAAATAAAAATTAAAATATAAAAAAAACCCCAAACATTTCCTCTGACCGATTCTATATAGTCAATGCTTCTGAAGCTCCCATCAGGACTTAGCTCTTTTCTAAGTCTCTTGACTTTTCACTTACATTTTTAACTGTTTATCTCTCTGGTGCACCTGAATGTTTTGGTCATGTTCTTCTTACAACTCCCTATTTCTCTATTCAACAGTTTCTAATTATATTTTTGATGTGTTTATATTTACATGTCCTTTAATCTGTTTCTGTAGTTTTAGGGTATCTTGTTATTTTCTTCAATTTCTGCCAATTGTTTATTCCATGTCTGTAGTCACTTTAAACAGTCTTAAGTTACAAACTTTCTCAGATTACCTGAAATTCTGAAGGATTTAATCTTATTGCTTGCTGTGTCTATTGATGTTTAGTCACGTTGGATTATGTCAGTGAGTATTTTGTAGTTTTGGAAAATGAACTCACCTCTAGTAATTTATTGGTGGGAATTTCATGCATTCTTTCAAATGCTCCCACCACAAGGGTGGTATTGTCATGGAATCAATTTTCTATACTTAAGGGAGGGGATTTTCCAAATCACATCTGCAGTGTAAAATCATATCTCAAGCCCACGTGTATATAAAAAAGGAAGGTATCAATTTTTCAGCAACTATTTTTCTAATCGAGAGCTCATGTAGAGATAAGTTTACTGTACTGATGAGCAAATTTTTCTGGTCTATTTTTTCACTGAAGATGTCCCTATGAACCTTCAGGGCTCCTGGATTTCTATGCAGCTCTAATTTTAAATATCTTGCTTCACGTAGGGTCAATGTCTGATTTCCTGACCCCAAATGGGTATGAAAACCAATCCTGTAGATTTTTGAACATGAAAGCTCTCTCCTTCAAGAGCCCTGGCATCACTTCATAGCCGATTCTTCAGTTTTGAGTTCTCTTCATTTCTGGCACCTAGAGATTTTTCTTTTCCGTATAAGCTCAGCAATGCATTTTGAATTCTTTCATATATTGTATCCAAAATTCACATGTCTCTGTAGCTTTTCTGACTCCTATGTAATTCCACTAAATTGGCAGGAGCAGAAGAGAACCACCTATCTCTGTTCTGTTGGCCTGAATGACCTCTCAACACCTGCAGTTGTCTGTACCTTCAGTTCCTGTCCACCTATAAGCCAAGTCTAATTCTGTCCCCTGGCCTCATTCTGCTCTGCCACAAACTCTTGCACTGAATCAGGCCATGCCCTACCTCATCCCAAAATATAATTCAAGATGGGCATAGAGTTTAGGGAGATAAAGAAAGTACGTGAGAATGAATGCCCTAGAGATATGGAGCTTAGGTCTGTTCATAGGCTAGGATGCAGGATAATTTTGAATCAACTACCAAACCAAGCACACCTAATTCTGAAAATACATCGCACACACAAATTTTACCCGATGGTCATCTTGTTGTCCAAAGGGACCATGACAAACCATATCACAAGAAGAGGAGAGTTTCAACAGGGGATTCTAGAGAAGACTCGAATTGCCTTCCTCTGCCAGGAGGATGGTTATTAGCCCACTTGAAAAATAGGCCTGGGCATGGCTTGTGAAGAAATGATGTTAAACCAATTACCTGTGTCTCCGTACTCTCCAAAGATATTGATGACAACATCAGCATCAGTCCCTGCACCGATGACATCACCAGTGTACACCTTGACTTCATACTTGTTACCTAGTAACGAGGACAGAAAAATCTTCTGCACATTAGGATCCCGAAGAAAGAATACCAGAGGTCCCAGAGCAGCTACAGCACCATCCACCGTTCCTCTATGAATGCAGGAATTGTCACCATCACGGTCAATAACAGAATAAGAAAAAAGTTGTATGACACTAGTTCTACACTACACACCTTAATCTTACATGACACTTTATGTCAATTACATCTCAATAAAACTGAGGGGAAAAAAAACAAGTCAAATATTCATTGCTAAGCTGAATGCTGGGTACAAATCAGAGGTAGAGGAGACTTCCCCTTTCATTTACTAACATGTTGCCCTGGAAATCAGGTATCAGCCCAAATCCAAGGTGCCAACCTGAACCAACCCACCAGCCTTTCTCTCCTGGATATTGAAATGCCCCCTGCATCTCCTCTGTCTTCTCTAATGTATTCTCCACACTACATCACAGTGTAAAAATTCACAGGGGAAATGGATCCTGCAGATGAAAATCAAATTTATACATAAAATCAATTTATATATATAAGGACAGAGCCCTCCCTGGTGGCCCAAGGGGTTAAGCACTGCACTATGAAGCATCCGCAGTCACTGCAGCATGAGTTTGATCCCTGGCCAGGGAGGGGACCCACATGGTGCAGCAGACCTCTCCTGCCTTACCCACTTCTCCTTTCAGCAGTGTTTTTCAGTGGATCTGCCTGATTCCTATCTCTTCTTGCTCCACCATGAAGACCCTTCTGAGACAGAACACAGTATCAGGGACTTCACAACAGCCAGACCCAGCCAACCCCTGGACCAGTGGTTTGAAAGCTGGGCCACATTGGGCTGTCTGGGGAGATTTTAGCAAGGCAGAGTTCCAGGTTCCCCTCACAGACATCCTGAGTAATGTGGGTGTAAAGGATCCAGAAGGCCTCGGCCCTGCTGGTCCAACTGACCCTGCCCTTGAGCATCTTTTGCATTGCACACCCATCCTCTCCATGCTGGGGGTTGGGTCTATTGTCCCCTGGCTGGCAGGGCTTCTGAAAACTAATTCTTTCTGGTTCATTGCTTTTCTCAGATCTAGTCCAGGGCTTACTTCTCAAGAAGCAAGACCCCTCAGCAGGGAGGCAAGGTACCCAGGGTCTTCTGGTTGCTGATGCCAGAAGGGGTAGGGTGAGGAAGGTTCTGGGGGTGGGGTGAGGAAGGTTCTGCAAGCTGCTGCTGAGCGTTAGTGAGTCAAAAGGGCAACAGGACTCCAGTGACGCAGAGAGAGGATGGCAGGGCTGGGAGCATTTATGCAAGGAGTAGCAGTCATCCTGAATTGTTCCAGAAGGCAGAATCCAAATTAGCTGGTTGAATTATAAAGAGAGTTATTTAGATCATCAAAAGTAACATGTCCTAGTAGCTAGCACTTTCCAATAAAGAAGTGGGGTGCTCTGGGGGGAAGTGAGTAGCCCACCCCTGAAGACATCTGAGCAGTCACTGTGTGCCACGCACAGCAGTGGAGAGCCACCTTCAGGGGCTACAGGGAAAGTGTCAGAGGTAAGAGAAAGGGAGACCCCTGGGGCTCTTCTTGACCTGCCAGCCCAAGATTTTGACCAGGAAAGGCCGCATGCCAGGAGATCAAGAAGGAGATCATCTCAGAAGATGGGGGAGGTCCCCACATTTTGTGCAGATGAGGCCTGGAAGCAGAAGCACACACGGGACTTTTGGAACACACAGAATCCTTGTCTTGAGAATGTCCAGTCACCATCAAGCAGAGCACCAGGGCTGAGGTGAGGCAATGTGGACGGCACGCCGGGGGATCAAGAGACCAGGGAGCTGAAGTGAAGCCAGGCCTTTCTGGCTGAGGCAGACGAGCGGCCCAAGCCCAGAGATCAGGAAGTCAGGTGAGCAGAGTGCAGGAGGAAGTCGATTCTGGAATAAAAGTGAACTGCTTCTAACTCTGCAGAACTTTCTATGGCCAGATAGGACCCAGGGGTGGTGAGCAGATGCCCTGCCACATGACCTGCAAGCACACCAGGAGGGTCTGAGGCAGCACAGTGGGCGGGCACACCTTACAAACCCGCCTTAAGTGGCCCTGTAGATGGATGATAAAGCTCATTATATGACTGTCCTACCCCTTCCCCCTACATTTCCTCTTCAGTCAAAACCTTGTGCTAGATGATTTGCCATTTTCCAAACAAGGCCTAGGGCTCAGCGCCAAACCTAAATTGTGATTAAGTGCATATATTGATGAAAGAGCAGCTGAGTAAAAGAAGGGCTTCCTTCTCTCGAGGCTGGCAAACTGTTGGTGTGGCGCATCAATCTTCCGCCCAAATGGTCAGATGAGAGCCCCCCGATTTCCTGTGATCAGAATTTCAATGAGTCCAAGTTTGCAGTTCCGGTTTTTATATGCCAAACTCACCCTGCAGGTCTGGGTTTCAGTGAGAATGGTGATGCCACTTGTGAGCTGAGGCTGCCCCCTTGAAACCGGAAAAGGCCTGCGCACCAGGTCAGAGGGAGCACGCTGGAGGGAGAAAGCTGGTGAGAAGAAATGGCTGAAAAAGGATGTCAGGGCTTGGAAGGAGCCAAGAGGTCATTTTCCTCCTAGGGGAAAATGCAGGTTTCTCCTGCTATGGGAAAGTAGGTCTTTATGACTATGAAACTTTTTGGAAGTCAAAATGGTATGCAACAAAGGAGCAAGTGCCACTCACTGATTAGAACAAATGTTTGAGCAGACCCCAAAATACCTACCAGATGATACCAAATAATGCATCGGCCTCAAATAACACTCACATACAGTGGACGCAGGAATGATGTCATAATTGCACAGTCTAGATAAGCTGACCTGGGGAGAAGCGTGCAAGGCTGCCCTTGCCGGCCGAGGGGCTGTCTCAATGGCTGGGCCAATCAGAAGCTTTTCTGCAGGGAGCAAAATCAGCACTCATGTAGGTCTTAAGGAAAAATGAATGGCGTGCTTTGGCGCCAACTTTGGGAAAACCAGTCAGACCGGACTCACGGGCCTTGCCGTTCACAAGTCACTTGCATGTCCTTGGTGACGTCTGACCCAGGCCACAGATCCAGGCAGGGAAGATGCTGTTCGGATGGATTCTCACGACAGACAAGGAAAGCAAAGCTCGAGGACTAGGTGGCTGGGCCCAGGGCACCTGCTGCCAAGAGCCAGTTCTCCTACCTCCGAATCCCAGGCCTTCCCTGAATACTTCAGGGCCACGTGCTCTCGATCAGAGGCCAGCAACATTTTTCTAGAAAGTAAATATCGTAGGCCTTGCAGTTCACTTGGTCTCCATTCTAACGACTCAACACCGCCGCTGTATCACTACAGAAACCATACACAATACTGAATAAAAACTACACAAACAAAAGATTCCGTCTCATAAAACTTTAACTGTGTTCCAATAAAACTTTACAAACACAGACGTTCATATGACTTTCTTTTCTGGGTCACGAAATCTTATTCTTATTGTGATTTCTTTTCCATCCTTAAAACATATACTCAAAACAGGGGGCTGCTTGGGTCTGGCCCACAGGCTGTAGTCATCCCCCCCGCCCCACCCTGGGCCAGCCATCACATGCTCGGGCACTGTTCCTGGTGATGTGAACTGGGGCAGAGCCCCTGTGCTGGGTGGTCAGTGGCTCAGGGCAGGACAATGGTGGTACATCTGCCATGTGGAGAAATCACTGCTCTCTCTCTGTCGGGTGGAAGTGATGAGAAAGAGGTGCCCCGTGCCCAGCATGGGTAGGCAGGGCCAGCTCCCTCTGTACCCACAATGCTGCATGACTGGGCTGCACCTTCCATCGCTGAGTCTGATGGAGAAGGAGGCTGCTCTCTGAGGATGGATGGCAGCACCAGCGCTGCAACCTCAGGCGCTGTGCCTTCAGCTCATTGTAGAAAGCCATCCCACAGAGGTGGGAAGAGAGCAGAAGGTCAAGTTGGAGGACAGGCTGGAGGTCAACACCCTCCTGAGCAAGACTGGGAGAAACCTGACCTAGTGGGGGATAGAGGAACTGCCCCAGCAGCTCTCGAGCTGGCCTGGGCTCTGCCCATTGGCATGTTATCTGCGATAAAGTTTTCCCTAGAACTTATTTCCCTCTTGCCTTTCTGCAGAGCTGCCATTAGCCCATAACATACCTTTGTGCAATTCAGGAAAAGGCGTCTTTCCCTCAAGACATTTTACTGCCATCTGTTGGATAGTCATCATCATAAAGACACTGATGTGAAAGGTGCCGCCTTACTTAGTCCCACTTGTGCAGTGCACCACCTGCCCATCTGAACTC
This sequence comes from Galemys pyrenaicus, assembly GCA_019455555.1. NCBI lineage: Eukaryota > Metazoa > Chordata > Mammalia > Eulipotyphla > Talpidae > Galemys > Galemys pyrenaicus. The sequence goes on from JAGFMF010011810.1 coordinate 1,166,763, forward strand.
GGTGACCCGACCTCCTAGATAGTGGCCTCCTTCCACTGAGGGTCAGGGTGAGCTCAGAGGCCAAACTAATTTCACATTGATCTGAATCAACTGCTCTTGGAATATAGACTAGGGACTAAACTAACCACATGGTACCTTCCAAAGCCAAACAGAATTGACTTAGAGTCTTATGTGAGTAAGAGAATTGCAACCTAAAGATAAACCACCCATTCTACCCTACTCCCACCTCGAGGCCACCACACAGGTTGTCTGCATTCTTCTTACCTTACCCAGGGGACTCACAGTCACGCTGTGCCCCTTTATCTCCCTGCAGGCCCCATGGCAGAAGCTCAGGGCTGCTCCCTCCAAACAGGAAATCTGTCCCCTGCAGGCCAGCTGGAAGTTGCCTGCGTGGGTTTCCAGAAAAGGCAGGCACTGGCAGGCCCAAGCTGCCTCCTGCGCCTGGTGCGCCAGCCACCCCCACAGCCGCCCCTGCTCTGTCTGGAACAGTCAGTGCACAGCAGTGACAGGACACATCTCCAGCGAGCCATCCTGGGCGGCGGGGGAGGCACAGCCGTGAGGGGCAGGAGCCCCCAAGGGCCAACCTATGGGGGGCTGAGATGCTGGCCGAGATCCACACACCAGGACCCCAGCAAATACCCCTCACTCAGCCTCTTCCCTGCTTCCTGAGTAAGGGACCATCCCACACCCAGCGTGATGTGAGCCTTCGAGAAGCTCATGTGGTCCAGGCTTTCTTAGGAAGCAGAGTCATGAATGAACGGCTGATGAACTGACGCACAGCCTCTTTCCTTGCCTTTCATCCACTCCCAGCTCTGGTGGAATTAGAACGTGCTTTATTTATTTTGGCAGGTGAGGATGGGGAGGGGGGGTGAAAGGAGAATTACTGGACTGGATTTTACCCCACCCCCAACCGAATCTGCAATGGTTCACACACTGCACCCATCACTTCCGCTCGCTGAGAGCCAAGCCGCATGGAAGTGAGAAATCACAGGCGCTGCGTGGGAGGAGATGAAAATGGTGAGGAGAGATATTCAGTGGGGCTGCCCTGGGGGTGGGGGAGAATGTTCTCCTCCAGCCTGCACAGCTGTGGGGAAGGGGTAGTCAGCAGAACCCAACGGACAGCAATGCCAGGTGCAGGAGCTGGATCACGGCCACTGACCCACTGATGCCCTGCCAGCCCGTGAACTCCAGTTCTCCCACTGCCTCACTGTTGTCCCTGGAAGGTGTCCTCTTCCTTGCCCCCAGGACCAGAGACCTACATCTCTCACCCAGATTCACCCTGTTCTTCAGAGAGCACTAGAACATCTCTGCTTCCTCGACCTCACTGCCCTTATCAACAAAGCCACTTATCCAAGCAGTACTAATGTTTACTTAGGACCTACTATGTGCCATTCCACAGCTATTGTCTTAATCTTCACAATGTTGGGTCCTATGGCCCCTATGGCCACCATTTACTCATGATGCAGGAGGTTAAGAAAATTAACCAAGTGTCCACAGTTAGAAAGCGACTCAAGGCATCCGGACATGAAAGATCTCTCAGTGGTAATTTCCCACCCTGACAGGTCACCATCAGACGTTCCACCCCTCACACCCAAGCCTGCAGCTCTCCTTCCAGAACTCCTGAGGTCATCGTATTCCCACATGGGCCATGGCTCTGACCGCAGATGGGCCGGGTCATGCAAGGACATCAAAACATCATTCAGTCATTAATAGTGGCTCCCAGGCAGTGATCAGGAGAAAAACACAAAACTTCATGAGCCCCAAATAAATGTACAGTTAGTGTGTCTTCTGAGAAACTGTTCAGCACAGGCCTATAAACATCAAGTATTGAGACGGCATGGAATAGACAAGCTTTCACCCCTTTCAGCTCAGCATGTTCAGCTTACCCCTCCGTCCAATTCATTGTGAAGCCCACAGAGCTGTTCCCACAGACCCTCAATTAGCCTTCATGCTCCTGCATGCCACACAAGAACATCCCCACCCCCTTCACACCCAGCTTCCTTGGCTTCATTTTTTTCCTTCCCATTCCAGAGTCCATTCCACTGCTGGAGTTTTTCCTCCCACAGTGCTGGCGATTTTCATGATATTGGAGGAACCAGAATGTCATGTAGCCTTCCCAGAAGATGGGTGAGTCAGAAGTGTCCAGAATCTTCCCCTTCTTCAAATCCCTTGAACCAATCAGTTAACCTCATACATAACAATTAGTTTAAGCTAAGAAATAATTGTGTTCATAGAGTACCTACAAAGATATCTATCACAGCATTGCTGTGGGAGTACTACTCAGCTATTTAAAAAGATGAAATAGCACCTTTTGGGACAAAATGGATGGCGCTTAAGTTGATTATGACAAGTGAAATAACTCAGAACCTGAAAGATAGTTACCAAATGTTTTCACTCATTTGTGGAATACAAATAACCAAAGAAAATAAACTGACAAAGTACAACAAAAATAATCTTTAGACTCTGTGAAAACTGTAACAGTTATCAGAGGACAGCGAGGGATGGAGGAAGGAGTACTGGAGGGTCAGTGACCGGGTATTGCCTCTGGGGCACTGGTGGGGGCTGGGTGACGCATGCGCATACAACAGGTGTGAAGTTGTACTCACAAAATCAGTTATATAAATGGAAAGTCATTAGAAACTGAGAAAATGAGAAAGAGAAAAATGTAGAATAGCATGACCTCTGACATTGAGTAAGTGCCAGAAAGAAAAGAAAAGCTACTATCTTTCTGGGGTAATGGGGTTGTGGAAGATGTTGTTAGTATTATCATTGCTGCTGTTGTTGTTGTTATTATTATTATTATTACTTTTTTTTTTTTACAGCCAGATTCTAGAGGGGTTCCTGGCCGGCGGGCACACTGATTATTCGCTGACTTGGCTCTCTCCTCTCTAGACTCTGAGCCCCCCAGAGGAGGTCCTGTCCGCACTGACCCCTAGCACAGGGCATGGTGCAGAGAAGATGCCCAGCAAAGTCACAACTCCATGAGTGAGGAGCGCGCCGCCTCCTGAGCCCTCAGTCTGCCCGGGGTTAGCTGTGCGCCCCAGAGCAGTTCATGCACTTCCGTCCGCTTCCGTTTTCTCCTCTATAAAATGGAGGAGGGGTAAATAAGGTCCCTTTTTGTCCTAAAATCCTCTGATACTCCTCACTGGGGCCTCATTCAAAGCAGTTCTCTGCTTCCCACTCTTTCCGGAGATGATTTTCTGCAGTGCGAGGTGGGAGCAGATGGGGTGGGCGGGAGCTGCTGTGAGGTTCAGAGGAAGAGAGCGGGCGCCGTGGGGCCAGCCGCTCTCTCCATCCTGGAGCAGAAGAGGCTGGAGTCCGAGAGCCCAGCACCACCTCCACCAGGCTTGAGGGAACCATGGTTCCCGGGCAGCACCCACAGGGTCAAGCTCAGAGGGCCCTGGAAGATGCTGGAGCTGGGTGTGGGGGGAAAGTCAAGGCGAGGGAAGAGGGCTGGGGAGAGCTGCTGGGAAGGTGCCCGCAGAGTTCAAAGTCATGAGCCTATTTCCAGTTGTCTAGATGAATTTGCCAAATTCTAGGGAAGATCCTGGCACTGAGTGGTTCCAAAGTCCTTTTTGATTCTGAGGAGTTCAGAGTCTTGAGCCTGTGTCTCAGAATCAGATCAAACCTGATGTGAGGGAAGAAGAGGATAGTAACAGTAGCAGCAACCAGACCTGCCTTCTTCACGGAGCACTTGCTGTGCGCCTAGCACTGCCTCAGTCCTCCATGCTCATTTCCCCCATTAATCACTTTACAAAGCAGGAACTAAAATTATCCTCATTTTGCAGATGAGGGGTATAGGCACAGAGCTTAAGGCATCTGCTCATTTGCATAGTTGAAGTGGCAGAGCCAGGGACCACAGAGAATGGGGGGAAGCCAGAGACCAAGCTCATGGTGAGGAGAAAGGCACAATGTAGAAGGATGGCCAAGAGCAGGAAGGGATGAACTAGAGAACAAGGATCCACAGCAGGAGGCACGAAGAGCCAGTTTCCTCCCTGGCCATGGGGGGGGGGGAGGGGGACGGGGCAAGTGCGGGCCCATCCCAGTCTTTTGGTGATGAAAGCAAACAATTCACTAATCCTGGGAAGATCCCAGAAAACCCCCAGCGCACCCACTCTACAGACGAAGAAACTGAGGATGGGAGAGGAACTGAGATGGGCCAGGACTCATCTCTGTGGGTGGCAAAGTCAGAACTGGAACTCGGGACAGAGCCCCAAGCACCTTCTGAGCCAGAGAGCTATGTGTGAGTTAACGATTTGGTTCGTGGCATTAGCCAGTGGAGTCAGAGTAGGTCAGGACTGCTGGCGTCCTGGCACGGCGCTCATGAATGGTGTTTTCAGCACCCATCACCCTGGTCCTGGGCTCTCAAGATACACTTGCTCTTGCACCATGCCAGTCCCTGGCAGGTCTGCCACCCACTGCAGGGCAGCACAATTTGCACATGTCTTTAACATGCTGATCACAATACCCCTCTTGTCCTGTCCCTTCCTCGGAGAGAAGGCTGTGCCCTGGCACCGGGCACCTTGCCCACTATGATCTTGCAAAGACCTGGTGCACAGCTGGAGCTGGGTGATGATGAAATTACAGCCCAGTTATCTGACAAAATGATCCAGAGTGGAAGCAGTGACAGCGCTGGACAAATACAATCCCATCACTACCCACTTCTCGCCTCTGGCAGCTTTAGCCCCCAGCACTGGCTGCTCCATTTAGTACAACCAGAAAGAAAAGTCAGTTCAGACCGGGACTCTGGGTGGAAACTTGTCCACCCCATCCACCACCTACCAGCTCCCACCCACCCACCCAATCGCGGCTTCCGCTGGGGGCTCCTGTCTAATAACCAGCCCCTCTGTCTCTGTGGAGCATCACACAAAACTGAGTGCAGCCATAGCTATTATTTTTTTTTAAAGATTTATTTATTTATGCATACAAGCACTGGGGCACAGGCCAGAGGTGTGGGGGGGTGAGAGGATTCACCACAGAGAGCGGGG
>JAGFMF010011810.1:1171932-1241589 GCA_019455555.1 Galemys pyrenaicus
GCTGAGGGGAGCAGCGGGCACAGCAGGAGAGGTCTGCCACGCCATGTGGGTCCCCACCCTGGCCGGCAGCAGGGATCGAACTCGTGCTTCAGTGGCTGCTTCGTAGTGCGTTGCTTAACCCACTGTGCCACCAGGGGAGGCCCAGCCATAGCTATTATTAACACACCAAACAAGAAGACCAGACCTTAGCAGAAGGCTTGTCCCTAACAAAGCCCAGGGAACAGGTTCCGCCTGGGGCCAGAGGAGGGGCAGGGCCCACCTGAAACCAGGCCCCCTCTGATACCAGTGAGGCCTGGCTCTGAAACACAGGTGGGCTCGTGTGTGCAGGTCCTGATGGCCCTGGGGCATGAACAGCCCCAAGCCAGCTGGAACTCAGTTCTCTGCTTCGGGGGCCACTATCATTGCCAAGTTGGCAGAGCTTTCCTGAAGCGATGTGGTGTGGGCTCAGAATGAATTTAAGCCACGTGATCATCTCAATGCTTTTCACGGTGGGTCTGTGGGTTGGCACCAGGATGGGGACAATTACTTGGCCGGAAGGCAGGAAATGACATATCAACATTGAGAAGGCCAGGTAAGGTCTGCCCTAAACAGGTCTTGCCCACATCTCCCCATCACGTGGCAATTTCTAGGTCCAAGTTCCTTCAAGACCCAACATTGGGTCACCTTGAATCTACCTAGAGCCGTCACACCCTCTTGTCCCACCTTGTCTAAGTGGTTGACCCCACCCCACAATCCTTCCATACTGCCTCTTACCTGGCCCCAGCCCCAGGATGCGCCCTGAGCCTCCTTGGCTACTTGTCATTCTCGCCTTTGCAGCTCTGCTGAGGGCTTAGCAGTTGTACCTGGATACTGTACCCATGATGCCCGCCAAAATTGACAACACCAAGCAGGTGGGCAGGAGATACCGGGAGCCAGGCAAGAGAGACCAGGAGGCATTTTGCTTGCAGAGCACCTGAGAAATCCAGCCCTGCAAGGGACCTCAGAGCCCGCCTGTCCGACCTTCTGGTAAGATGAGGAGCAGCCCGGGTGGGGCGGATCACCTGCTAAGGCTGTTCCCGAGGGGTGAGACTGGGACGCAGCTCTCTGGCCTCCGGCAGGGCCCTTTCTCCCGGTCTCCATAAGGGGTGCCTGGACACAGCACCCCCACCCCCTCCACACAGAGCCTGTTTCTGATGGATCTTCACCCAAGCCCTGAACCCCACAACCACAACTGCAGGTGGGATTGAAGAGCTGTCCCAGGTGAGCAGGCCCCAGCATCACCCCCAGAGAAAACTGAGCTTGGTGGGGCAGAACACGTGGACAATCAGGAAGTCGTTAGAGCCCCCAAATGCCAATAGTAGTCCCTGAAACATGTGTTTCTCAGCCNTGTTTCAACCCCCCCCCCCCCCCCCCCCCCCAGCCATGGTGGCTCGTTCTGCTGTGATTTGGCCAGACTGTGTCTGCATCTTAAGAAGCAGGTTAACAATCTCCCTGCCAGCCTGAGAGTCTGCCTGCAGCTGCGGAGAGAGGTGAGGCCTCCAGAGATCCCTGCACTAGAGGGGACGCTGCCAATTTCACTTTCTCCAGCTTTCAGAAGGGGATGCAGAGCTGGGGGAGAAGTCGTGCTCTCTGGAGAAGCTGAGGCTTTACTCTAAACCCAGCAGGGTCTGGTGACACGAAGGAAATGGAAGAAGATGGAAAGAGCGGGTGAGGGGAAAGCACTGGTCCTGATACGTCCTGTGCCCTGGTGTATGTTTTAATAGGAAACAGGTTTTTTTCTCTCACCAACTTGCAACAGAAGTCTGGGAACAAGGAGAAACCCCGCTGGCAGTAGGCTCTGGGGAGAACAACCCTAGGGGGTCCTTGTTGGGCTCGTTGGGCTGGAGCCAGCACCCCAGAAACTGCTGCTAGCAGTCTGGCTTCCGCTCCATGATCTGGGAGCAGGTGGGGAGAGGGTGTTTCATCTTCAGTCCCATTTCCCGTGGGCCCCTTGAAACCTCCTCTTGGTGTACGAGAGCTGCAGAGAACAGCTTTCAGAGCCACCGCCTGCCAGACACCGGAGCCAACACAGTCTGAGCAAACAGGTTGAGAAGCGGGAGCTGCTAGCCTGAGACCAAAAAGCAGGGGGAGGGAGAGGTGGTCTGTTCACGCTTACTTTGGCTGTCCCTGCAGGTGCAAAGTGGGGATAACAGCAGGCCCTGCTCCCAGGGTGCTGTGGATGCTGGTAGGACACTCAGAGCAAAGGCACGGGTTCAGAAGCACTGTGTCCAGGCTACACCGCCAGCAGGTGGTATTGTTGGGCCTGGACCGAGGATTCCATGAGCTGAGACATGGAGCTCTGAACCATGGTGCCCTATCCCCTCCTGGTGGGCAGCGAATCCTCTGCAATTTGTCTCCTACTCCAGACCGAGAGCACTGAGAGGGCATGGACCATGTTGTACCCCAGACCCAGCATCTGAGAGCGGCTTAGGAGGGTATCACCAATGGCAGCTGCCTCGTGTTGATGCTTCAGCTCAAGGCCTGGGAAATGGTGCTTAGATTCTGGCCAGGAGCTGCCTCAGTGCATAGATATCAATGCATCCCGCTGGCTTCTGGGTTGTCTAGTGCGTGAGCCATTGTAAACATGATGAAAGAAATGCTCAAGGACTCAAAAGAATGGAAACAGGGCCTTGAGCGGGTATTCGTATACCATTGTTCACAGTAGCATTAAACATAACAGTCAGAAGGTGGAAACAACACAAATTTTCACCAACAGATGAATGGATAAATAAAATGATACAGACACACAGTCCAGCCTAAAGGATTAAAATTCTGACACCTGCTACAAACGACTGAACCTTGAAGACATGACGCTAAGTGGGCTCAGTCAGGCACAAAACGACAAACACCATGCAATTCTACTGGCTCGAGAGTCTTACAGCAGTCACATTTGAATACATGAAAGTAGAAGGTACCAGGAACTTCAGGGACTAGGAATCGGCGTTATTACTGAATAGGTACCGAGTTTCAGTTGGGGAAGATGAAAAATTTCTGGCCATGGATGGGAGTGATAGTAAATGTGAATTTACTTAATGCCACTGAATTATTCATCTAGAAATGGTTAAGATGGTAAAATTTGTGGTGTTATTTTACCACAATAATAAAAGGAAGCAGAAGGATGGAATGAGGGAGGAGCCCCACACTTGGCTCTGATCAGCCCCCATGTGGAACAGAGGGTTCTAGCTGAGGAGGTACATTTTTGAGGGGCAGTGACAAACCAGAGCTATTTGGGGTGGCAGACTGGAAAAAGTGAGGAGGGGGACCTGACCCGAGCACAGAGTGTGTGTGGACAGCTGCTGGGCCCACACGGAGCCACGTGCTGTGCGTGGGAGGGGCAGATTGGGACACATAAGCAGACCTCTCAGGGACATCTCTAGCATTTGATTTCAGGAAGACCTTTCTGACAATTTAGGCGTGGAATGGGTTGCCCTGGGAACTGGGGAAGTGGCCTCCATTCAAGGAAGACTAGATTCAAACCAAAGCCAAAGAAGCAACCAGCGGGGATACCGTGGCAGGGCTCCCTGTGACCCAAAGAAATCGGCCCAACCAACCACCTAAGCCCCAACCATGACCCGACAGACTCTGGCCTCTGTAGTTCAAGATCAAGTGCACGTCCTTGATCATGTTCCACCTTGCCCTGCCGAAGAGGCAGGCAGAAAGCATATTCCAGAGCAGGGAGACTCATATTCTAGTCCCATCAGCCAATGGCTATTTGATCTTGGATGAGCCACCACCTCCCTGGACGCCACTGTTTGCCAGTGTAACTCACACCTGCCTGTTCTCCCTCCCCCCAGAGCTGGGGTAAGGATGAAATGCAGCAAGCATTAGTGCAGAAAACCCAGATATCTTCCCGCCCCTCCCTTCTGATCTCTGCTTTCCCTTCTCAGACCAAGGCTGGTAGCATTTCCCAGGGTGCGGGGGGAGGGGGGGATGGGATGCTGAGGAGGCTTATCTAATGTCGTGTGTTTATTTTAATGCGTGTTAATGCAGGATATGCTCAGGGCTGTGCTGTCCCTCCATCATGCCTCTTGCACACCCCACCTCCTTGAGTCCCACAGCACCCAAGCTTGCGACTGAGACAGCCATGAGGAAGAGATGGGCTCCCGCTGAGCCCACGCCAACAGGAAGACCCTGGAGGGACTGAAAAAACTGCCTGGAGCCAGACAGAGATCTGGGTGCGTCCTGCCCAGGCAGGCAGAGCAGCCTTGCACTGACCTCTGGGCATGTCCATGGGGTTGAAGCTGGCCAGAAGGTCCCGGCACCACTGGCGGTCACCTTCCACCTTGCTCAGCCAGTTGCTGCAGTTGAAGTAGTACCGGAGGTGAGGCCGCTTCATGTCCGTGACGATTACACGGTCCAGGTACCAGCTGGCATTCAAGCCCGTGTTGTCATGTTCGATCCTGGGGCAGAAGTAGACACCCAGACTGTCACTGACAGGACAGAGACGACGCCCTTGCACACTAGAATGCCCAGGTGTTTATGCCAAGAAGTTCAATGATTTGTTGTTGCTACTGTTGCTGGAGGTACCCCTCAAACCTCAGTTTTCTCATCTATGAAATGGGTGTGTTTATGAGTGAATGTGATTTGTAGCTTTGCCTGCAAGGAAATATAGAAAATCTAGGACACCAAGGCTCACAAGGGGGTCATCTTGAGCTCCCCCGTCTCGCTGACTCTCAGACCTCCCAAATACTCTCCTTAGTTCCACCACCCACAGGCTCCCCCATGACCACCCAGACTGGTAGTGTCCCATAGAAATGTCACATGAGCTGTATGTACAAGCCACACATGTCATTGTAGACTGTGGAGAAGCCACATTTTAAAAGAGGCAAAGGAACTGGTAAAATTAATTTTTTAAAAAGATTTGTTTTATTTATGCATACAAGAGCTGGGGTAGAAGCCAGAGGCAGGGGTTGAGAGGAATCACCAGAGACAGAGTGGGGAGCAGAACAGGCAGATAGACTGAAGTATACTGCTGAGGAGAGCAGAGGGTGAGGCAGGAGAGGTCTGCTGCACCACGTGGGTCCCCTCCCTGGCCAGGGATCGAACTCCTACTGCAATGGCTGTGGAAGCTCCACAGTGTGGCACTCAAGCCCTTGAGCCACCAGGGAGGCCCTGGTAAAATTAACTTTAGCAATATACTCCATTTAATCTATTGTCATTTCAACATATAACCATGTGAAAAAGTGTTACCGAGATATAGCAGTCCTTTTTTTGGACCATGTGTTCAGAACGCCAGTGTATCCTCATCCACTAGCACACCCCAGCTCGGACCAGCCTCTCTATGAGTGCCCATGGTTCTGGGGTGGGAGGAGGGAGGGTACTGCATTTGGGCAGCATAAATCCAGACCCTTCAAATTCTGCCCCCAAATCTTCTCCTCTTTCCTATGGTTCCCTCATCCTTGGTAGTCCCAGCTTCTTCTCTAAGATCAGTTTCTTTTCCAGAACCTGACCCTCAGACAACCTTACCTCGCACCTCGAATCTAATCCCTGCCCCCTGCTGTGAGGCCTCAGCTGCACAGCCACAGCCCAGACACACACCATCCCAGTAGATGTGGGGAACAGATATAGGCCAGGGTCACGCCTGTGCCCATGCAGAGGTCAGTTACTATACTCCACCCACGAGCCCACTGCCTGACTCTCCCCAGCAAGAGCATGGGATCCTAAGTCCCTACACTACCAGTGCCAGCACCTCATAGGCCTCCTGTTTCCCCAGGACAGACAGAGTTCATAATCCTGCATATCCTCGCAGGGGAAGAAAGCAGGGCTGCACATGGCCGTGATGGACTCCTGTCAAGGCCTCCATCTGGATACAGTCAGGTGGATTTGACCTTCTGACAAATGGGCATGGACTTGAAGTGGGGGGAGGGGATAGCAGGAGAAAACATGAAACTTCTTCCTTAGCAACTGGGGGTTGCATAGCCCTCCCCGCTCACTCAGAACCCTCCCCAGACAGAGCAAAGGCATCCTGCCAGGTCTCCTGGCACCTGCTGTGTGCCAGTTACTGCTATAAACTCAAACTCAACCATCCTCACTAACCTTGGAATTTAGCACCATTATTACATGTGGGGGAACTGAGGTTCAGAGAGGGAAACTGTCTCACAGTAAATACATGTCTGGACAGAAATTTGAACCAAGACAAACTGGTTTCAAAGTCTACCAACTACTGCGCCAGTATCATTCAGGGCACTTTTCTGACATTTGCCAAAAATTTTCCCAAACTGTGTTAATCCAAAGAAGTAAATCTCTAATGGCCAAGTTTAAGGCACTGATTCAGGGCAGGAGGAAAAGAGTTGGGCTTTGGTAACCTCTCCAGTGACACCGGAAGAGTGATCATCACCCAGAACGTATGGAGGAAGTAAGTCAGCACCTCACCTACTTGGCTTAGTCCCCTCCCCCACCACAGCCCCATGAGAGACTGGATTATCACCTGATTTTGTAGATGAGGCCCACGTTGTTGGTTCTCACGCGGAACACATCGACATTGGCCTTCTCAAAGGCAGACTCGCTCCTGCAATGAAGGGGTGGCCCAGTCAACGCAGATCGGTGTTTGGCTCACAGGCCTGGGAGAAGAGCCAAGGGCTGGCAGCCCCTTCTTCCTCCATCGTCCCACTGGGAAGTGCTACGAGCAACCAACCCCATTTTGAGGTTCCTTTCTGATGTGGTTTGGGAAAAGGAGGGCAAGGACCATCAGTATTTGCCCGTGTCTCACACCCGCGGGAAATAGTCACCCCAGTTTGCACACAAGTAAACTGCTAATGGTCGAAGAACTGGAACCAGACCCTCATTCGCCAAAGGCCTGACCCAGTTGCTCCGGGTTGGGACCATGGAGGAAGAAACTGTGCCTGGAGCTCTTGGGCCTGCGGGCCTCCTGGCCTCTCCTCCTCTCCTGCTACTCTTGCTGGGGAGAACTGCAATGGCAGCCCAAGCGGGTAGAGGTCTTGGGTGCTGGAGTGTGGTCCTGCCATTCCAGTAAGAAAGGAAGCACTCAGCCCAGACCAGCAACCAAGGAGGGGTGGTGAGGGAGCGCACGGTCGGCATCCTGGAGCCAGTGCGAACAGCAGGTCCACTTGAGCTGCTCCGCAGAATGGCTAGTCCCCACTCGAGGCCGTCCTGCATTCAGTCAGCTTGGACACGGGAGCGCAGGAGCAATCTCGCAGAGTCCTCCCGGGTGGAAGCTGGAGTCCCACGCGGGCATCTGCTCCGTCCTCTGTGCGGCTGGGAGCCCTCTGTGGCAGCCCAGGCTGCTGGCTGAGCTTCCTGCCCTTCAGGGAAGCCCAGGCTGGGCTGGGCGCCGTCACCCTCCCTCCGTGCACCTGGCGAGGCACTTAGCACCAGCACACACGGGGAAAGGAAAGCTTTAAGACATCCCCATCTATCAGCCATCGGGCTGCCTCAGAATAAAGAGCAGCTGAGAGAGCATCTCTTCAAGGTAACAGGCTCAGCTGTCAGCAGCAGGAGGCGTCCGCGTTTCTACAGGTCCCTTGGGCAAACGGCCAGTCCTGGGAACACGTTTCCTTTAAGGTGGGCACGTCAGGAGACGGGGCCGCGGGGCCTCCTAAGAGGCTCAGAGCTCAGGAAAGTGGGTGAAAACGCACACCAGGCAGCCTTGCCGGGGGCAGAAGGCCCCAAGTTGCAATGTGGGCAAACAGGGTGAGGAGGGGAGAGCGGGAGAAGCTCCTGGGTATTGTGGTTGAAGGGGCCGACTCCAGGCTGAGGCTCAGGGGTGCAGCCCCAAGGCAGCCAGGGAGGATACAGTGCATGGCCCCCGGTGACTGTGCCACCTTGGCCTAATGAAGATGGGTAATATTTCTTTTTGAACAATATGGAAATGTTGAAAATTTCCTCATTTAAAAAATTCAGTCTCATGAAAAAGAACAAAGGGAGGCTCTGCTGTGGTTCATCCAGACAATAGAATATTGTTCAGCAATAAAAGAAAGTGAGCCCTCGAGCCAGAAAGACAAGGAGGAAAGTTAGTGCATACTGAGAGGTGGAAGGAGCCAGGAAGCGGGGGTGCTGCCGTGACTCCAGCTCTGTGACACTCTGGAAAAGGCAAACTGTGGAGACAGACAAAAGATCGGTAGCGGCCAGGGCTGGGGGGCAGGGGAGCTGGGCCCAGAACAGAGGACTTGCAGGACAAGGGACTCTTCCGTGAGGACCATGATGGGGACACACGCCATCATCCCTCTGTCAAAGCCCAAGTGAAGAGTGAACCCTGATGTAAACGATGGATTTTCATTAATAATAAGCTACCAATACTGGCTCAACAAATGTAGCGCACGTATCAGACTAGTATAAGATGTTAATAATGGAGAAGGGGAGAGAGGAGACCGTCATCTTTGGGTTTTGAAAGAACAGCAAGGAAAAGGGAGAAATAAATAGGAAGCAGTGAATCCTCCTTCTTGGGGGAAAAAAAAGAGAACTTATTTGGCCCAGCATTTGAAGGAAAATGAAACCAAACCAGCCATGGGGGTGGGGGTAGAGTTGTGGGGTATAGCTGATTTTGGAATCTCAATTCCAAGGATGAAAAGAAGCACACCTCTTGTTCTGTTTCAGAGTCAAAGCTGTAGGAATGACTTGTAAACATCAGTTTTGTGCATCAGGAGTGTGTGAGCAGGAAACAAAGAGGCAAAAGAGCTACTTTCTGGTTCAATAGCTGAGAGAAGGAAATTGATTTTTAGAATAAATACACAATGGTCTCTACAGCAAGTAAATAACCCAGGAAACAGTAACCTGGAAAGCTATCAATGGACTATTACGTGGCCATTAAAAATCTTGCTATAAAAGAATAATGAAACAAAAGCATGTTTATGATGTAGGTTTAAGAGCAAAAGCAGGCTTCAAACGGAACAACCAAATGAAACAGGACTTCAACTTCATTGAAAAAGAAAAAAAGAGTGGTGAGTATATACAAAAACATATCTAGAAGGTAAGACTATTATGAAGTGCTGGTTACTCGTCCTTGTCTGGTTTTCTGGTTTCCGAAGGGAACACATCTTCTGTGATTAAGATAAAAGCACAATCCCCTGTCTCAGGGGCATCCTGTTCCATCTGGTCAGTAGCTGCCTGCGGTAAATTCATTGGAAAGAATTTGAGAATTGCATGAAATTGGGTGAGCAGAAGAGGAGAGGGGTTTGCTAACAGAGGACAGAGGGTCTCTGGTTGAAGGACGTATTGGAAATGCAGACTTCTTCACACTCCCTTGCAGAGGTGGCGGCCTCCCCACAGCTCCTGGTCGACCCTAAGGAAGGTCCCTTCAGTGCTCAGCCCCTGCTCAGGCAGCCTTCAGCAAGGACCCCCCAGCCAGGAGCGCCTTCCAGGAGGCACAGAGCACTTTCGCCACCTCCCAGGCAGAGCCAGCTGGTTGGAAGGTTGAGCATCCTCCGGCATGCTCAGCAGGTATATTCTCAACAGGAGAAACAGGTTCCAGAAGATACATGAGATCCCATCCTTTTGCCATATCCTGAACGTTTGACCAATAGTGGGGGTGGTTCTGGGTCAGGGAGAAGAGAACCAAGAAGATGGGGGCTTCCTCAGGGAGCCACAGCTGTGGCACTTAACTGGTGAAGGGGTCAGGTGGAGGGTAGCAAGTGGGGGGTCAAATGAGCATAGCACTCTGCTGCCTACAAGAGGGTCCAGTGTAACAAGGATTTTAGACTGCAGACCTGAGTGTAGAAACAATCAGCATTTGATATCAGGCACCAAAGTCCCTGAGGCCAGAACTGTTTGGCACTGGGGAAAAAACAATTCTGTGAGCCATTTGGGAGCTGAAGGTGAAGTCCCAGAGCAAGGAGAAAAGGCACGGAAGGAGCTGCAGTGATGGGCAGGTGGGAGGAGCGAGAGGGAAAGGCGCGTGAGTGATGGGCCAGACTGAAGAGATGGGAGTCAGGGGGAATTCCAAGAAAGCTGGGGGCTTAATTTTAAGGGGGGCGGGTGTCTATTCTATACTCCATTTTAAATTGCTTGTATTCCTGAGATGCGAACTGTCTTGGGCACCCTGAACTATTCGTGAATGTTCTACGCAAAAATGCCTTGCTGGGTCTGTGTAGATATGTGACTGTAAACAAACAAAAGACTAACCTGGATCTAGATGTCCATGGGCTTGCGTCTGTGACACAGTGTGGAAAGGATGGGATGGCGAGGGGGAGGGTGGGGAGAGGAGGTTTGGAGAGCATGGGCACCCCACCCCGGATCAGAGTGAGAGGGCCGGCTGAGCTAACTGCAGCTAAATCTCCCTCAACACAGTAACATCCACAGCCACTGGTATTACTCTGGAGCCTGCACTCCTCGGAAAGCTGCACTATCCTCCCAGACCAGGTCTTAAAGGAGGGAGATTTCATAGACATTTCTGGGTTCTTGTAGCCGCCACGCCTTGGTTTCCTCCTCTTCCACTGACCTGCCCTCCGCATTGAGATGACTGATGCTTGACCTCATCGTAAGTAGCGCCCCCTCTGATCAGCTTTCAGGGGAGGCCTTCTGCACTCTGGTCCCGCACTGCCTTTCCGAGCTTCCTGCTTTGCCCCCAGGCTGTCCTGACCTCCCAGCCAGCAGACCCTTCCCAGCCCATAGGTCCAGGCGGCTTCTTGATGCCTCCAAGGTTTTCAAGCTTTCCCCTTGCACTAAGGTAACCCTCTTTCTAGCCCTCTCTTACCTGTGCCTTCTTGACACCCGAGACCCAGATTGCCTGTCCATCCCAGGAGTCGCCCTAGCCACCCTCATACCAAACTTACTGTCTGCAAGCAACGGGGATGGAAGCCGGAGGCAGGAAGTCAGCCTGTCCTCACCGTCCAGCTCCACCGAGTATCCTCCACCTGTCACCTCTCCAGCCTCTCCAGGATATAAGCTGAGGCTGCAAACCTTACCCCCATCCCAGAACCCAGCCCTACCATGGGCTCCTGCACAGAGCTCCCCACCAACCAGATGGGGTCCTGGCCAACCTGTGCCCTTGTGAATATGACATGGCTATAGGAGAAACCCCGCCCTGCCAGCTGACCCCGCAGTTGATGGGGTGTGGATTCTTACATGGGGCAGGCCTGGAGCAGCTGGCCACTGCATCCCAGCCCTGCAGCACCTCATGGCTCAGGCCCTCTATCAGGCTGCACCCCTCCTTCCCATGGAGAAGGAAACTGATTTCATACTCCTGGAACCAGGACCAGTGACAAACCCTCACACCTGGTAATTAGGGGGGGGTTGTGAAGATGTTCTGGCAGAGGAAGAAGGTGAAGGGGAGTCATGTGAAGACACCAGGTGTGTGCATAGGACAGACGGTGAGAAATGGTGAAAGGAGACAAAGGTTCTTTTGTTTTAAAAAGTCAGGTTGGGGCTACAGAAACCATCTCCCCGGCTCTCCCGGTTTCTCACTAAAGGGGTGCGTTCTGGCAAAGAGGATGGGCATTTCATGTATGCGTGTTACCGTGCCCACATCACGGGAGGGAAAGACTTCAGCAAGCGTCACTCCGCAGTGCAAGCAGTGCGGGAAGGCAGGTACCCTGTTCTGCGGAAACGGACAAAACAGGGCGTTACGCGGCCTGGGTGCCACAGCTCAAATTCTAGGTGCACCCCTTCCCTGGGCCCGGCCAGGCTGCTAAGCACAAAGTGTGGGGGGTGCTCCCAGCTTGTGGATTCCACCTGTCTACAACCTCCCCTGCCACCTCCGGAAGTGTGCAGCCCCCAAGCCCCAGAGGTCACAACCTGCAGCCCCAGGGGCCAGTCCCTTGCTGGGCCACAGGGCCATGAGCTGGAAGAAAATATCCCCATTAAAAACCTGGCGTGTTAAGGACCAGCTTTGCTATCCAAAAGCTCCATGGCTCAGAGCTACCTGCCCCTCCTCTCCAGGCCTCATTTTCCTCTTGTAGTAGTTGAAAGACGTAGCTTTAGTGGTTTTCAAGTTTTTCTTGGCTGAGAAACTCTTGACCTCAAATAGTCAAATCTAACTGAGAAAATTCAGTGGGTGAGACCACCGTTAGGTTGCGCTCTCGAGGGAAGGAACAGCGGGGGTTCCATGGGCCCAGAGCCAGCGGATCAGTCCCCAGCTCCACACAGCACAGAGTAGAGACCAGCTGACCAGTCCACCCTCTGGCCTCCAGACAGCTCTGGCTTCCTGGGCCCACCGTGCTGTCCTGTTCTGCTGTGTGACTGTGTGTGCACGGGATCCCGGAGGACCACAAAGAGAGTGCCCCAGTCTCAACAGGTTCCAGTGAAATGGGACGCAGGTGCACACACACACAGGAATGCGTTGGACGGGCTGGCAGGCGGTCTTCGGCAGGCGTGAGGTGAGGCTGGGCCCTGGGCCCATGACAGGGCACGGCATTTCCAGCTCATGGGTCTGTCACGTGTGTCCTATTGTTTCTCCTTCCCACCCTGACTTTGGCACAAAAGGGATTTCCACTTTCCGATGGTCCATGAGGAAGCCATGGCCTGGGAGGCAGATCGCCCATATCACATAGCGCCTAAGTGGTAAACCTGGGCTGAGCCCAGGGTCCTGGCTCTCACATCGGGGGCAGTAAGATGAGTACTGGGGAGTCTGAGATCCGAAGTGGCATTATCGGCCACAGAAATCAAGACAGGAACTTAGGGAAGTTGGCAGGAACTTACTGGGGAGGGCCGCCTGTCAGCAGCGAGGCCTCTTACCACCTAATAGATGTGTGGACACCTATGTCTCCTCCCCTGGGTTCCAGAATTGCATCAGCCTGACTAATGGCCCAGGACCCATCAAGGCCGAGCTGGTACTCACTTGCTGGTCAGATGGAGCTTGGGAGAGAGTCCATTCTCTCCAAAAATGGTGATGAAGACATTGGCATCTGTTCCTGCACCACGCACATCCCCCGTGACTGTGACCACCTCGTACACTGGAGGAGGAGAGGAAAAGATCCTGAAGACTCCGAAGGAAACTCAGAGTCCTCCACAGGCATGGAGGAGCCAGAGCAGATCCTGCAGCCCTCCAGGGCGTGTCCAGCCCCAGAGGACTCTGAACCCCTGTGACAACTGGCCAGCCTCTGAGCCAGCATGAAAACCCCCACAAGTGCTGCCATGAGCCCAGCTTCTCCCACTTAATGCTGCATCCTCATTTTACAGATGAGGGAGCTGAAGGCAGGGAGACAGTCCAGGCCACACACGGGAGCCAGGGCCAAGGCCTCCGAACACCCAGTCTGTGCTCCGTCCGCACAGCACATGATGCTCTCCCAGTTTTCAGGCCCGCACCTGGCTCTCACCTTCCTCTTGGCCCTCTGCTCTCTACATAATGAAACCATCTTCCCACCCTCCCATGACCGCCTGGCATTGCTACTGCAATCCAGAGCAAGTTACCCCAGGGCTGGGTGGGTAGAGCTCTGCCAGGGCAACCTCTTTGGCTGGGGCACTGACTTCCCCCCTTTTGTCACCTTGAAGCTTGTGATCTTGCTATGACACCTTCTCTTTTAATGTCCCTGGTTCTCTGAAGATCCCCCTCAAGGCAAGATGAGGCGGAGGAGGAAGCAGGACATTTATGGGACTCCTTGTCTTTCGTAATAACCAAAGCCTTATTTCGTCACAGTCTACACCGCGTAGGTAGCTGATCTGCAAACAAGCTCCAGAGCAGTCCCTGGGACTGCATCGGGGCTTGGAGAATTGCCTTCATGGCTGCACATATACAAGGATATTTCTAAACCAAGTATCCATGGGGAAATGGCCAGCAGGGCCACGTCTCACACGAGCAAAGATGCAGAAGTCTGTGGATGCTTGCCTTGGAGAAAAGGGGCACCTGGGGTACAGGAGAGGAAGAATGAAGTGACCTCAATGTTTGGTTCAAGACTATGCAGCTACTTCTAAAAAGGGATACTTTTAGATTAAACGCATTCATATTTTAATGTATTAGAGTCAGAAGGAAAAAGAAAAATACCGAATGGTATCATTCATAGGATGAATGCAGGAAAACTGAATGAAGTGTCCAAAAAAAGAGGGAAACTTGCAGGTAACTGTAGATCTGAGATATATACCAGGGAAGGGAGGGAGAGGGTCAAATGGGTGGGAAGAGCACAAGGGACCATGGTGACAGTTCCTAGGCAAGGTGGTGATGGGAGATTTACGTGGACTATACCTGAGAGGAGAAATCAAATATTGTACAAAAATTGAGCAACAATGTAAAATATTTAAAAGTTTAATAAAATTTTTGACATATTAAGCTTAATTAAAATTAAGACCATCAATAGAATGAAAAAACAAATTATAGATCAGAAGATAATTGGAATGCATATATCCAACAAAAGTCTCATATTCAGAAGATATAAAGAATTCACTCCAATCTATAAGAAAAAAAACACACTATTTCTTGATGGCCAAGAATTTCTTTAAAAGATACACATATACTTAGCATAAGAAACAGAAAGTCCACTTCAATATTTACCCAAGAGAAATAAAAGCATGTCCACACAAAGGCCTGCACACAAATGTTCACAGGTATTTTATGCTAAAATGATGAGCATCTTAAGTATCATTAACAGGTGAATGAACAAACTAATGTGGTATAGCCACACAATGGAATAGTACTCAGCAAGAAAAAAGAATGAAGTACAAACACATATTACAATTTCAAGCATATTATGCTGGGGAAAAGAAATTCAGACACAGAACCTTATATACTTTACAATGTCATTTACATGTAATTCTAGAAAAAAACAAATTAACCTATTGCGATAGAAAGGAGACCCTGATTGCCTAGAGTTAGAATTAAGGAGGATTTCCTGGGAAGAGGCACAGGGAGTTTTTAGGTGAAATTTAAATGTTGTCTCTACAGATACTGTAAGTGATTGGACAGATGTATATATTTGACAATGTTCATCAAACAGCATATTTTAAATAGTTGCATTTTATTGTAAACTATATTTTGAAAAAGTTGGAAAATGGATGAGACTTAAACAGGCATGTCATAAAAGAGAACATCTGAATGACTGATAAACATGGAAAAGCGCTAGGCATCATTATTCATCAGGGAAGTACAAATTAAAATTATAAGGAGATACTACTATACACCCACCAGAGTGGCTGAAACTGAAAAGATGACAGCACTAAGTATGGGCAAGAACGTACAGCGAATCCCATGCATTGCTAGTAAGAGTGCAAATTAGAATCAGCACAGTTAGCCAAACATACTTCCAACCTCTCATCTAATAATTCCACTTCCAGTTATACATCCAAGATAAATGAGTACATACAAGATTTATAGCAGTTTTATTCAAAATAGCTACAAACTGGCAATAACCCAAATGTCCATCAACAATAGAATGGTTGACTAAAGCCTGATGTGTTATAAAATGCAATAGTACAGATTAAAAAGGAGCAAACTGTCACAACAAGGATAAATCTCTCAGATGTAATGTTGAAAGAGAAGCTAGACACACACCAAAGGCTATGCTGTATGATTCCATTTAAACAAGTTCAGGAGTAGAAAATCCTGACTATGGTATAGAGTCAGGAGAGCTATTATCCCTGGGAAGGAGCGTGGAGGAACTTTCTGGAGGCTGGAAGTGTGTCCTGAACTGAATGGTTATTCAGCACACATGTGTGAAACTTCATCACAGTGAACCTGTATGAGTTCTCTCTTTCCATACATACATGTATTGTATACACACACACACATACATATACTCCTTCTATTTAAAATTTTTAATTAAAAAAAGTTTAATTTGGATGATTGAAGAATTACCTTATGGGAAACAAAATTGTTTAACCCCAGATGGGAGGACCCGATTAATAAAGCTGCATGACCAGCACAAAGACCTGTCAACCACAACATAAGGGTGTTCCTAGTACAGAACCAGGCAAATGAGAGTTGCTCGTGAAAGAACTCCCGGATTAGTGAATGGAGCCATCACTGACATGAATGTGGATTATAGAACCAAGTTCACCTGAATTTGGATGCTGAGTCTACCATTACTGGCTATGTGATTTCAACTAGATTTGTTATGGGGGCCAGTTTTCTCATCTCCCTTAATTTCCCTATCTCCATCATGATGTAGGGAAAATTTCTTCCTTGAAGGATTATGAGCATGACTAAATCAAATCAAATAAAATTTTCTGGCTACTGACTCAGTATTTCCTCACTTGGGAATTTATCGTATAAATTGTATAAACTGTGGAATAATTTCCACAGTTGCATGAAAAATATGCATTCTATATGTGGTAGACTGTTGTCATCATTACAGTCATCATCATAGCCATCCCCACACCAACATCACCTCTGTTGTCATCATCACCATCAGCAGCAGCATTACCATTATCATCATCACCATCATCACCATAACCATCAACACCATCGTACCACCACCACCACCACCACCACCACCATCACCATCATCATCACCATCATCACCGCCACCACCATCATCACCATCATCACCACCATCACCATCACCACACCATCGTCACCATGCTCTGCATGGTCACCTGCTTTCCCCACACGGGAAATGCCCACATTTGCAAAGCCACAGGACCTCATCTCCATCAACCATAGTGGGGGATGGTAGTGTCCTTCAACCCCCACAGGACTTGTGAGGTGAGATCAGGCTTCCTCCCTCACAGCTCAAGGGGTGGGGCTGTTGGCAAGACACAGGCAACACAGCAATGTGGAGACCAGGTTGCAGTATGGTCCAGCCTAGAGGATGAGAGCACTGCAGTTCTATTCTGTGCCACTAAGACTCAGTGACTGCAGCTAAATTGCCTTGTTTCTCTGTAGAGCGGGCACAGCGAATCATGCCCACCCTGTTTACTCAAAGATGTTGTAGCTCAGGCTGTGAGAAAGGGGATGGAGCCTAAAATTCCTCCCTCAATAAAGGGGCAAGTCCCCGCATACTCCACCCCTCCCCACGCCACAGGTGGGACACATACCTCTGGCCTTGTAGTACTCGTGTTCCAGTTCTTCCTCATCATCTTCCGAGGCATAGTTCAGCAACTCCTCCTCGTACAGGGCTAGGAAGTTGATGTCTTTCTTTCTCCTCTTTTTCTTCTGCGGCATCATTTTCACAGCCTCCCCTTTCCAACACTCACTCAGAGTCACCTCTTCACACTGCCTCAACCTGCACCCCCTTTCCCAGAGCGCCCAGGTCTGGCTGGGCCAGAGCCCACACTTGAGAGCTCAGTGCCCACAGCACTGGCCCTGCTCCTCTGGCCTGTCTGGCCCCTGAGCAGAACTCAGGGCCCTATCCCTGCCCTCGTGTCCCTGGGCCTCCTCTCTGCCACCCCCTTGCTGGACACCTCCTCCTGCCCCTGGGGTTTCTCCTCTGGCCTTATCACTTATTCATGGGGACAGAAGCAGGCGATCCTCCTTTCCCCACTCCCAGCTCCCTCTCCTCCCTTGCTAGGGAGTCAGATGACATGGAGCCCTTAGCATGCTTCCCATCTGGCCATAGCCGGGGGAGGGGGCCTTGAGATCCCTCCAGGTCATCCCAGGAGGGCACTGCGAGCCTCCCATCATAGACCACCCCTACTTCATAGCCCTGAGACCATGAAAGAACCCCGTGGCCTGAGACCTTTCTGAGGCGGGCAGGGCCCCGGCCTCTCAGAGGCCTCCGTGGTTCTCCATTATTCAACGGTCTGATCGTCTTTCGCAGGCCAGTTTCTCACTGGGTCCTCCTCATTTTACCCCTGTGTTTCCAGCTCCTCGAGATTACCAGCTTCTGGAAGTGGCTATTTAGCCAGGGGGGCCTGCTGACGAGCACTCAGACAACCCACAAAGCCATGAGTTGGAAACATTGCCGAACCAAAAGGACAAGGGTGCCGGGGACCCCTCTGCGTCCTGGGTGAGCCCGCAGGGCCCACACGGCGGGCAGGACTAGCCGGCACAGCCTCTACCGAGCTCTCTCCATCTGCCCGCCCTGCTCTCGGCACCTTCACTGAGACAGCAATCCCTGAAGAGCCCGCCCAGGATGCCAGCTCCCCTCGGCCCTCACCGCCACCTCAGCTGACATGGGGGTCTCTGAGTCAGACCAGGGGACCAGGACCAGAGGCCGCTCTCCACTCTGCATCAGCAAGGGAGCACCCCACAGGCCCGCCTGGCTCCTCTCCCTTGCTTGTTTTACCTATTAAGAGTCTATTAAGACAGTAATTAGGACTTTAATAGATTTCTTACAACTAGAGGTGGAAAATTTCTGTTCATCCTGAAACGCTAGAAACGTCGTCCCCCCGTCCTGGGAGGGCAAGGCTGACAGCACAGGCCTGATGGACGCGCCTGACACCCCCGCCGTGCGGCCTGACAAGTCCTGTGTCCGTGCCCCCACCTCCCTCCCCTTCCCAGTTCTGAGTCTTCTCCCCATGAGACACTCTGCCAAGGCCAGTGCTTCCTAGAGTGTGATTTCAGGAGCATCTGGATTTAGACTTTCTGGAAGAACTCGTCAAAATTCAGGTTCCTGCCGCATCCCCAGCCTACACCCCAGACCTACTACTGAATCAAAATTTGTGAAGATGAAACTTAGGAGTCTGTATTTTCAGCAACTTCCCCTCCTGGGAGGCACTTGTGTGCATTAAGCTCTGGGGTGTAGGTGGTGACTGGTGACCCTTCCAGGCAACCACCAAGTTGAGCATCTCACCTGGGCCGAGGGGAGGGTTCATAAGCTCCCACCCAGGGTGTGAGCCCAGCTGCACACTGAGTCATGAAGGGTTTTTTAATGTGGGTGCCCACCCCACCCCAGAGATGCTGATTGCTCCTGGAGTCAGGCTGGGCTTTGGGAGTTCTCAAAGCTCCCTGGTGATGCTGAAGTACTCATATGGAGGACCACTGCACTCCCCGGCTAAAGAGGTGTGCTAACCTCAGCCTCCTAGAAGCTTCACATGCGCTTTTGTGCCCTGATCCAAAGAAGTGGATCCACAAGGGAAGCCTCTAGGAAGGGGGAGGTTGCTCAGTCATGGCTGGAGGACACCTCAGCAGTCTGCACACTCATCCCTCATGGCAGCCAGCCAAGAGCAGCTTTGTTCCTGCCAGCCTCTTTAGACCACTCAGGTCCCCATCCCCCAGGGGGAAGCATCTTTGACCCTAAACAGTTTCACTCAGGAAAGACCAATATCAACTGCTCCCCTCTTTCTGCTGAAGGACTGTACTAGCGCTCGCACAGGCCGGATGGGGAAACCGGAGCGAGGTTTAATTGTGGGTGACGCGCGCCACCTGCTGGCATTACGTGGTTTGACAGCTGTGGTTAATGACACATTTGGGTTCTTTAGGCAGACACCTTGACGATGTCTGGGAAATGACGGCAGAAAAGCCATTTTGCATAAGGATCCATCAGAGAAAAATAAATGAAGTGTTCACTTTGCATGATGGCCTATTCAGAAAAGTAATAATACTAAAATGCTTGTTGGAATGTTTTTTAATTGAAATCGAAATATTTTAGAGGACATCACGGCATTACAAATTTACAACAGAGAGAGCAGGGTCCAAAGCAACACCAGGTGAACAGGGGCACGGAGCAAGGAGAACCCCCAGGCTGCTCGTGGCAGTGTGCGCTGCTGCAGCCACTTTGGAAAAGAGCTTCTTATAAACGCTTTCATATAAAGCTGATGAGACACTCCCAACTCCAGCCGGAATTCCACTCCTGGGCATTTATCTAAGAGCAGCAAAATATATGTCCACATCAGATCTGCATGTGAGTGGCCATTCACGCTTGATTCATAATAGTCGAAAACCAGCAACAACTCAGACCCCCATCAACTGGCCTGTTGTTCAGCCTTAAGAAGGAATGAAGCAGTGGCAGAACTACAGTGGAAGACTCTGGAAAGGATGACACTTAGTGAAAGAAAACGGTCAGAAAAAACTGCCTCACATCTGATTGCCCGCTGTGGCATCCTGGAAGAGGTAAAGCCAGGCCTGTGCTCGTAGGAACTGAGTGTGACAGGGGGTTGGGACCAACTCCAGGGAGCATGACCGGTCAGGGCCCCACCTGCCTCTCGTTCCGGCCTGTTTTTCCATTTCCATGTGTGAACTTCTACCTGGATCAGGTCCACAGGGCAGTCCTGGCCACTGCTTGCCCGCCAACCCCAGCTTAGCATGAGGCCCTTGCCCCCGACTGGCTGCGCACGTGGGAAAGGGGGGGTCAGGCAAGCTTTGCAGACCCACCTCTCACACCCAGCCAGGCCCGTGTCTGAGGAGAGGCAGAAGGAGGCCTCGGGCCCCGAGGCTTAGTGACCCCCTGAACTGGATACGGTGCTTATGCAGCTAATGAGAAACTGGCTTCTCACACTGGGGCTTGTTTATCCCATCGACCACTAAATGCATAGGCACGTGCACACACAGAACGAACCCGTGCCTCCCCTACAAGTACTTCCTCCTGCTGCTGGACCAGTTATCCTGTCACTCTCCAGCTCAGAAATATTCATGTAGGGCCTCCTTGGTGGCGCACTGTGAAGCAGCCGCTGTACAGCAGCACAAGTTCAATCCCCGGCCAGGGAGGGGCCCCACATGGTGCAGCAGACTCTCCTGCCTCGCCCGCTGCTCCCCTCGGCAGTGTGTTTCAGTCCATCTGCCTGTTCTGCTCCCTGCTCTGTCTCTGGTGAATCCTCTCACCTCTTGCACCTCTGGCCTGTGCCCCAACTCTTGTATGCATGAATGAATAAATCTCTAAGAAAAAAAAAATTCACTTGCGACTCAGTGTAACCTCATTTCATTAGCTGCATTTTGGATTGCAGGCATCAGAAACTAACACTGACCAATTTAAATAGAAAAATGTATTTTAAAGTTAGCGGAGAGAAGGGAGGTCTCATAAGTTCTCAGAGGGCTAAGAACCACATTTAGGGGCTGCACCCTAGAAAGGAGGCCCTGGTGCTGCCACCAGTGTTAGACCAGCAGAGACTCTGCTGCTTTCTGCTATTCAGAGAGTAGGGTTTGTGCCTCCGGTTGGCTAAGCCCAAGTCATGTACCCCCCTGCTTGAAAGGAGGCTGGGAAGTGAGTGTGGAGCAATATCAGCTCTTCTACAGGGATTGGTACAGTCCCCAAACTTGAGAAGGGCCTTCTGAGGCTGGGGTGCTGAGAGAACAACCAGTGTCTATGAACCCA
Organism: Galemys pyrenaicus; assembly: GCA_019455555.1. Lineage (NCBI taxonomy): Eukaryota > Metazoa > Chordata > Mammalia > Eulipotyphla > Talpidae > Galemys > Galemys pyrenaicus. The sequence continues at coordinate 1,192,962 of JAGFMF010011810.1, forward strand.
GTGTAAGTCCAGCTCCAGGAGCTGACCCTGGCGGTCTCCTGTATTTTGACCAAGCCCTCCCCTGAGGAACCGACGCTGTAGTTACACAGAAGGAGCCCCTGCTTTCTGAGCATGCCTGCTGCTTTCCCTCTGCAGGTTTTGGTTCCTTCTAACTACAGAACTAGAGTGTGTGAGTCTATCAGTCAGCTCTCAACTGCATAACAAACAGCCACAGCAATCTCTGTGGCATCAGCATTGTTGTAGCTCTGCCCAGATCTGGCTAAACTTGACCGTGGCAGCTCTGCTGCACATGGGCTTACTCACAGCCATGGTGGAAGGGCAAGAGGGTGACATTGACTAGCTGACCCACTTGAGGCCATTACTTACCCCACATCTGCTACCATCCATGCAAAGCAACACACACGTGGCCGAACCCAGAGTCCAGGGTTGTGTCACATAGCAAGGGGTGTGCACGCAGCAGGAGCCGAGAATAGGGAGCAATAATTCAGTGGATCCCAACTCCATAGCTCTTCCAAGTAGGCCTACATCTCCCCAGTGCCTAGTAGAGCGTGACACTTCAGAAATGTTAAATGATTGATCAAATTATAAGTGTGTGCAAGGGGTGAAGGAGTAGAGAGCTTGCGGGAGAGAAGCTGGGGCTCCCACTGCCTTGCCCCACCCCTGACTTCCCAGTCAAGGGAGCCGGTAGCTTGTCGAATATCGAATATGGCAAAACAAGCTATCTCCTGTCAGGGGTTGCGGCGGGAGGGTGTGGTACAGAGTTGTGAGGGTGGTGGTTTTCTTGTTTCACTGAAATGTTATTGCCCACAGCCATGTAGGCAGACTGTGTCCCTGGCCAGCCACCTGGGGTATTAGAAGGGTGCCCCTCAACTACTTCTGCCCCCTCTGCTCAGAGCAGCCAGTGGGATTTCTCTTAAAAATAAATCAAATCATGTCACTCTCCAGTATAAACGCTCCAGTGGTTTCCCATAAAATCCTGACCCCTCCCCAAGGCCCCCCAAACTCTCTCCCTGTCCTCTCTCCTTCTGCTTCCTGGCCCTAAAGGGACTCATTGTCGCCATCGACAGACTGTCACACAATCCCTCATCAAGGATGAAATCTGAGGGTTATTTTTCCCTTAGACCACATCTTGGGAGACAGACGCTCTCCCTTCTCCCTCCCCAGTGTCACTGCCTCAGTGCCCACCTTCTCTTTTCACTGGGACCAAGCCCCCTAGCTGGATGTTCAGCAAAGTTTTCCCTCTTCGCCTCCTGGGAAAGGGTGATCCTGGACACTCTCTGCCTCCCACGCCCCGATTCTGCTCCTTTGCCTACTTATTCTGAAAGGGCTCTGGCTTCTGCGCTTTGTTCTTCCCCCAGTCCCAGGACTCTCCTAACTGGCTCCAGAAACTTCCCCCTCCACACTGCAGCAACGGGAGCTTGTGCAGTGTAAATCTGACTTGTCCCCTTCCCCCTCAAGAGCTAGCTGACTGAGTCAGAGCCATTGGCCGCCAGCTCTCCCTACGGGGTCTGGCACCCGTGCCTCCCTCTGTGTTCCTCTCCTTTCCCTGAGAACACCCTGCACGGGGCTCCAACTTCTCCCCTGGAAGACCCTCTGCCTGGACTTGTGTCCCCCACAACTCCACCCCAACTTGCACCAGCTAGCCTTCCAGCTCCCATCTCAATCATGTCTCAGCAGGGAGAGCCTCTTGTAGCAGGATTTATAATTAAACATTGAGCTGGGGAATTGTTTGACTCCCTCCAAAAATCTCTATTGAATTCCTCCTTTCCTGGCCCTTGGCTCTTTTTCTTACTATGATAAACCAGAACACAGTGCCCAAGCCACGGGCTGGCCCCTTAGGTTCTGCCTTGCTCTCGCACCTGCTATTTGAGAGCGAAGCATTTAACCATCTTGCAGCTGGCACCGAAATTCTCAGGCAGTGGAAGGTGAGCCTGGAATCCCAACTGGAAAATGATCCAAACAGAAAATGGCAGAAACATGTTCTGCACCAAATGGGACCTGGGAGCTCAGAACAAACAGGCAAAGGATGGAGAGGAAGAAGAGGAACTGGAGAGGCCAGAAGCAAGGCTGGGCCAAGTGGCCACATCACAGGGGGCCCTGCTGGCTGGGGATCCTGACACTGCACCTGAGGTTGTTTTTGGGAGATGTTTTCCCATCTCCTGCCACACACTTACTCATTTTGTGACCACGGAGATCAAGCAGAGGCTGTATCAAGTCGCTGAGCCGTCAGGAGACAACTAGCAGAAACAAGCTCAAGTGCAGGAGTCTGAGGCAGAGGGACCCCGAAGATGCCAGGCTCTGGGAGTTTGTAGAAATGGACAACTTTGGACAAGATGCTGAATTAGGGGACCCAAGCGGTCTCATTACATCTCACAGGGCAGGCAAGCTCCACCCAGGGGGTTGCACGTGAACTTTAAAAAATGCTTATGTATTCCTGTTTTAAACACACCCAAGGAACTTAGCATTGAAAGAGCACTTTTTTTAATAGCGGGTAATTAGTGCTCAGATGCCTTTAAGGTGACCAGGACCTGGACAGAGCCACTTTGCTTCAAGAGAGGCAAGTCTGTAGCTAAGGGGACTGTTGGCAAGTCTGAGGGCATCTCAAGCCTCACCTGCTCCAGGCAGCCCTCCGTGCTCACACCCTCCTTCTCCTATGGGCACCCCATGGTCAGTCTCTGTCCCCCTGCCTCGGGTACTCTCCATGCTGGATGTGGCCTGTGGGCTTCCCTGCTCAAATGGCCACTCCTGCCAAAGACAAGTGTCCTGGTCCTGTGCACCCTTCACACGGCCCAAACATGAGCCCCAGGGTGGCTGTGAGGTCCTGGCAAGACTGCCAGCCTCTCCTTGCACTGTACTACCTCAACTCCACCCCAAACACTCAACCACCGTCAGAGTCTCGGCTAGATGAACATTTGACTGGCTTTATTGGATGTAAATTGAGGGCCTTTCAAACACAGTGACAGATACAAAGTACCCTGATTATATTCTGAAGCATAAGTCACAGTCCTCACTTCAGAATCACTCAAGGACAGCCTTGCAAGCTGGAATTATGCTGCTGGAGTCTGTGAACTCCAGCTCCAAACGCTATTTGCATGAAAATGAGAAGAGGCAGCCACCCTCCCTGCACTCCCAAGGCTGGAGCTCCCTTCCAGGCCAGGCAGGAGCAGCGGGGAAGGAGAGGGGATGTGCAGTCATTGTGCAGCTCCACACAGTGAGTCTCTCCACAGGCAGCCAAAGACACGCCGGTCTCTCTCTTCTTCTCCAGTGGGAAAGGCTCGGGAGCTAGCGCCGCACAGTCCAGCTCTTGGGAGGGAGGACAAGGAAGGACGGCCAAAGAGCAGACGAGGCTGCTTGGTCTTCACACAGGTGGCTGCTCTGGGAGGGGTTAGTGCCACGACCCCTGAGGACAGACCCCTCAGGCTGCCCGCTGCCAGCACAGCCCTGAGGCAGGACTTCCTGCCAGCCTGTGACCCCACCCTCCTTCTGCTGGCCCCCAGCCTCCGTCCTGGCTTCATCTGGGGAGCAAGGGAGCAAGGAGTTGACTCCAAACCCACCACCCAACAGCCCATTATGTGCTCACTGAGATAAAGTGTAAGCTTAGGGGAAAAGCACTTGACAAATATTTGACAGTTCCAACAGCAGGGATTGGAAGAGTTATGGCTTTCTGAAGGGGGGTTAGTTAGGTCTGGAAGTGGAATCTACCAGCCACCAAACACTACTGCATCCCTAAATGCGCGTGCAGAGTGTGGGACCCCTGAGGAGGACCAGTTCCCGGACCCAACAACTTTGGACAGAGTTGCTCAGAAGTCGGCCACAGAGGGGCCCAAGGGTCCTCTGCTGGGAGGGCTGGCGAGAGCTGCCAGGGCAGGGGGGTCCTCCAGCCTCCTTCCACCTGGCTGCAGCACCAGGGGGCCGCAGCACCTAAAGCCAGCTCCCTCCACACTACCACGGGCAGGCCTGGCCTCCAGTGGCTCTGTGCCTGCCCTAGCAGACACAGCCCCCAGCGCTGCTGGGTCTGGGGTCCTACAGCAGGCCCCAGAGTGAAGCGAGCACCAGTAGCCCTCCACGCAGACACTGGGCAGGTAGGAGGTGAGGCCAGAGGTAAAGCGGGGCCTGGACCTGCCTCCAAATCAGCTCAACAATCCCAGAGAGAAGAAAGCAGAAGGGCTTGGGGGCCATCTCCCCAATCTCATTGGGGGAGATGGGCACCCCCATCTGAGATCAACCTCTAACCCCTTAGGACCTGGGGCCCACCACTGTCACCCTTCTGGGCCTCAGTCAAGTAGGGTGTCACTCTTAGCCTCCTCACAGGGCCCCTTGAGGCCCATTGAGAACACGGAGGGTGAAGGTGTCCCCTGGGGGCTGGGCGACTCACCGAGTCCCTCACAGTCACGCCGCCCCCCAAGCCTGCTCCCACGTGCACAAACATAACCACCGCACAAGAGCAGTGGGGCAAGAGCCAGTCGTGGAGTTCTCTCTCTCTCTCTCTCTCTTTCTCTCTCTCCTTTCCGCTCTCCCTCCCTTTCTTCTTTGAAGTGAAAAGAAGATTCATAGAAGCAAATATCCAAAGGCATAAAATGTGGGCAGGGCTGTGCCTCTTGGCCAGCGGCCAGCAAAGCAAGACCAAGTCCATCTCGCCCTCAGCGGAGGCACCAAGTCGCCAGAAGTCAGGGGCCACAAGGTGCAAGCAGCGCTTCCAGGCTAAACCAGAAGCCACAAGGTTCTTATAGGGACACTGAACACATTTAATGCCATCGAGAACAGCTTACAACTAAGCGATTGTATATGCAGCAAGCCAGCCCCAGAAAGACAGAAACTACGGCTCCACTTACGTGAGGTAGCTGGGGCAGTAAACCCACAGAAGTGGAGAGAAGCGTGGTCACCAGTCGGGAAGAGGGGGTGAGGGGTATGGGCCCTTCCTGGGGTAGAGTTTTTGTTTTGCAAGACGAAAAGTTCTGGGGTCAATTGCACAACAATATGTACTTAACACTACTGAAATGGACCCTAAAAAATAGTTAAAATGGTAAATTTTATACTGTGAGTATTTTAGCACAGTAGGCGGAAGATTCACCAAGGTCTTGGATCATGTTGAGGTCAGAACAGATTCTGTAGATGGTACAGATTCCCGAGCAGTTGAGTTTTGTCGCTAGGTTAATAGCAGGCTGTGCTTGCATTTACGATCGTATTTATAGAAGACGCAGAAGCCGCGTTGTGTGCTAGATTCTGGTTTCACTCTTTCTCACCTAATACTGCAGCCTGAATCCCAAGCCCAGCTTCACCACTCACCTGGCAGCAGACCCTGACCACAAGGAGCGCCCAGAGGTGCTATAGGACCCCCTAGGGATGTCACCCATGGTGATTCCCTGGCACCACCCCCTGCCCCGGGTTCTGAGCCAATGGGCTGGGTTTTAACAAGCACCAGGGGATTCTGATTCTGCCCTTTGAAGGGAGCCCTGCTTTCTCAGGTAGGAGGTAATCAACGCCTGGTAGGAGGTAGGAGGTAATCAGCACCCTCCAGGGGACAGGACACCTGGCCATTGGCACACCCCAACTACAGGCCACACCTGCCTCTTCCCACATGGGGCCCTGGCTGCAGGGAGCAAGGCCAGGGCGGCTACGGAACTCAGCAGCGCCACCTCCCAGCCCAGGCTCCTGGCCCCCCAAGGCACATCTGGAGCTGACATTTTGCAGAGCTCAGCTTATCTGTTTTCCAGCCAATAAATAAAGCATTTTCCACTCGGTTTTGAGGCTGGATTATAAACCCCTGGTACACGCGACCAGCCTGCAACCTCAGCAGAGGGACACAGGGCCTGACAAATCTGTAAGGTTGTGAGGAAGGGGAGAGAAAGGACAGGAAGAAAAAAGAAAACATCTTCCCTTCTTTTGTTTGAACTAAACAAAAGAGAAAGAAGGTCTGTTCGTGGGTCAGATACAGATGAGCAAGAAGATTTTAATAGGGGGGAAACAAGACATGGGGTAAGTGAGCCAACAAGCCACCCCAAGACAGGCATTTCAGGTTCCCGGACCCCAAACTTCCCAGGGACAGGTAAGGAGTCTGTTTAGCTCAGGGCTTCATACACAGAAGGTACCAACGCAGGACTCTCTTCTGCTCTTGATCTCCCCAGGGTGTGTCTCAGTTTATTAGTGGGGTCTCCTGACCTGTGAGGGCACACTAGGTAATCAGAGACCCCACTGTACAGCAAACACTTGGCTGCCCATGCTGGGAGCACAGAAATGAACCAGATACAGTGCCTCCCCAGGAAAGGACGGGCCTTCGTCGCGGACACAGAGACACGCCCACGCATGTGCTATGAGTTTGTCCTAATGACGCGGCAGAGAGAGCCGGGAGAGGCTCAGAGGACAGTGCCCAGCCCAGGTCCACAGAGGGAAGGGCTCGGGCTATAAGCTGACACCACCTGCAAAGTGGCTGGGGAAAGGAGAAAAGAGGGGCCATGGCATTTCTGACAGCCTGTGCATGCGAAGGCACAAAGCACAGAGGAGCGTGGGGCTGGGGGCAAGGAGGTGGCAGGAGGTCTCTGGGCCAGATTAGGACATGACCTGCCCAGCTGGGTAAGGAATCTGGGGCACATGGCACAGCCAGGCAGTGGGCACCCCCAAAGTTGTTTCTAAGAGGTTGCTCCATGGAGGGAGAAAGAAGAGGGGCCCAGGTAGGGAGTGAATTTAAGGGATGTTCAGGAGGGGGGACTGGCGATATTCGATGAACGAACATACGTAGAAGGCAAGGGGAAGGAAGAGCTGGGGTGACCAGGTCTGGGGCTGAGTGGCCAGGGGTGCAGCACGGACAGCCCCCAGGACTGCTGGGGAAGGCGGCAGGGATCTTCACGCATGGGGGTCTAGTTTGTGCTGGGCACTGATTCCACTTAACCTTCACTGCCACTGCTGAGACTGATGTCCGCCTTCGTTCCTCAGGTGATGGGCCAGAGTGCCCGGGGCTTCGGCAGCGCCCACGTCACCCAGCCGCTAAGCGTCAGAAGACAACTGCGTCCAGAGGGAGGATGTGTTGAGGTGAGAAGTGCCACGTAGGTGGGTGTTCCAGAGGCCACCAGGAACTGCTTCTGAAGCTCCAAGGAGCGTGCTTGCAGGCCAGGGGCTGAAACGCCGGGACAGGATACCCTTGAGACTGTGGGCAGATGAGATTCCTGCTGAAACGCTCCGAGTGAAAGAACCCTGAGGAAGCTTTGCAGAGTCAGCCACGGGGCCCGAGAGGAACAGGAGAGCGGTGGCGAGGGGGAGCTGTCAGAAAACACAGGAAAGGCCTCACAAAGTCGCGGGTCCTCCCTGTCCCATGCCACATGGATGTTAGCAGTGAGGCCTGACAAGCATCCAGCGCTGCGGCAATTATGATCGCCCGCTGCCACTTGGGGAGCTCAGAGCCGACTCCCCGCATCCCCTCATGCTCCCCTGCAGCTATCCCAGAGCTGGGTCATGCCATCACTCAGCACAACCCCTGCGTGTACTGGAGGACTCTGGGTTCGGCCCCCAGACACCCCCACCGGTCCACAAGCTCTGGGAAGGCAGAGCCACCTTTGCTTGTCACCAGTGCCCTGGCGCCTAGAGGACAATGCCCAGCACAAACGAGCCCTCGATGCATGTATTTGTCAAACGCCTAAAGCCAGTTCCGTGTTCTTCCTCAGGTGTCAAGGCCCTGCCCTGGCCCCTCCCAGCAAAGCCAAGGATGACCAGGCGCAGCTCCGGCTCTGCAACGCCAGCCGATTAGCGGCAGCTGCATCAGTGCTGCTGAAACCATCTCGAGGCCGCCGACCTTCAGCCACCTTCCTTTCTGCTTCACTGCGCACCAAGTCTTGTATTTATTTCTGCTGCCTTTCAACCCCGGAGCAGCGGGCTTTAGCACAAAGGAAGACACCACGTTGTTTCGCTTGTGGGAAATCGATTTCCCTTAAATGAGAATTTAACGGGTCACCTGCACCACACAGTGGGAGTGACGGGGCTGCGAGGGGTAGGGTGGGGGCTTCCCAAGCAAAGTCTGGATCTCTCTGAGTTTCTGGAAGTGTTTTTCCTCGAACCCTGACTGCAGAGGAAAGAGCTTGGCCTGGAAGTCAGGAGACTAGAGGCCACGTGACCTTGGGCAAGTCACTCAACAAGTCCTCACTGACATGTGCCTTCTGGGCATCTCCTACCTGCAAAATGTGGCGATGGCCTCAGCTCCCCTCCCGTGCCAGACAGCACACATCCTGCGGTGGGCGGGTTGGTGCTGGCACCAGCGGTGGGGCGGGGTGGGAGGCAGAGACTGCCTCGAGACTCAGGACGGCTCCAGAGCACTGTCCTTAGAGCAGGAGCCAGGCCGCCGGCAGTGCCATCTCTGCCGGGAGCCCTCTTCTTCCCAGCCCGCTGCTGACTGGGAAGCAACTGGGACTGAGCCTCAGAGAACAGGCTTTAGAGTCCACAGGCCTGGGCCGGTTTCCTCCACTGGAGGCCTGATAGCTGAATGGCTCTCGGCCTCAGTTTCCTCACCTGTGTGACAGGAGCTCTCTTACTTCAGAGGAGCTCATGGTGGTTAGAGGAAACACTGCAAGACAGTGCTTGGGAGAGGGCCTGACACAGAATGAGAACACAGCAGATCCTAGCTATTACTCTAATAAATACTTTTTATGGCTTAGATCCACACGTCACGAACACCTCCAAGAAAGTACATCACAGAGACTACAGAGATCTTTTCTAAGCCTCTAGTTGGAGACATGAAGAAACTGAGACCCCCAAGGAAGAGGGGGGATTTGCCCTAAGACCCAAGGCAGAAATAGGATCATGAGCCAGAAGCCCCAACTCATGGTGTGATCCTCAGCTGCATCTCCAGCTCCTCCAAGGGGCGGGCATCCCTGGGCTGTGAGAGCCACATGTCGACGTGCCAGTCTCCAGCCCCCAGACACCGCCACTTCGGGAACATAAACCTCATTGAAAGAGCTTCCACAGCAGGAACCTGGTGGAGCTCCAGACCTGACCTGACCGAAGTCACTTTTCCTGTTCTGGATCTGTTTCCTTAAGTGGGACAAAATGGTACTTAAGTTCTAACATTCCGCAGTTCCAAGAACTGGGCTGTTAATCACAAACAAGGGGCTGGAAACCTCAATTAGCTGGAATCTTTCCCAGGCGTTCCTTCCTTGGGAGACCCCAAGAAAGCACACCCACCCACTGTCCCAGTGCAGCTTTCCCAATTTTCCAAGTCGTCGTGCCTCCTCTGCTTACTGGCTACTTTCCTGTTCTCCAGACTGGCTTGAGCTTTCCCCGCTGGGTTCAGAAGGAAAGTGAAGCTTCAGCATCTAGCACAGTGTACCGCACAGCGCACAGGCTTCAAAACCCTCCAACTCGGAACACAGAGGAGGAGCCCTGGCCGGGAGCCTGAGGCTGGACACATTGAGCACTCCCCTGTCCCTCCCGGCTGGGCCGCTCTGCCTGTGAGAGGAGGCCCTCAGGTGGAAGGTGCTGCCCCTGCTGTGTGCTCGGTTCCTCTTCCTGCTCCAGCAGGCAGCCTGGAGCCTGTGCGTGGGCTGCCCCCCATGCCTCCATTTGTCATCATGCCTCCCGGAGCCAGATCCCAGACCAAAGCAGAACAGGCGGTGGGAATGTTTAAGGGGTGGAGGGAGAGAAGGAGGAAGGGAAGTGGGAAGGAAGGGGGATGAAGGCCCATGATCCCACAAAGCCAAGTGCCAGGATAATTCCTCAAGGGCATCTACCAGGCACAGCCTATTCATGGTGGGAACACCTGAAGGGGAGCAGAGGGAATGAACTTCAGAGGTGAAATGACTCCTGAGCCCCTTTCAGTCTGGGCACGCTACGTCCCAAAGAGTAAGCCCCAGTTCCATGAGTGGAAAGCCCCGCAGGTACAGTCTGGTGCTGCTGGTGCCACGGGAGGCCATCCCCAAGCTCACCAGTTACTTGTCAGCACTTCCAGCCTGGGGCCTCACGGTTCTGACTCAGCAACATGAGAGAGCAGGATTCTGCAGTACTTAGGAACAGAAAGAGGAATGGCTCTTATATAAATAACTCCTGGTTAGAACAGCGCTGGAAATAAGGAGACAGAAAGGAAGCAAATTGCTAAGCACTTATTGAGTCGATAACATTGGCTTGAAAACCTTAGTGCAAAATGGCTGGTCTGGTTTATTTCCTTCTGGTCAAAAGATCAAACACAGGATTGAACCTGGAGGCACCAAGACTGTGTGAGTCTGAGGATGTGGTTGAAAGGCCAAGGCTCCTGGAGAAGATCCTGACACGCTGGCCTCGTGGAAGATGTCACAGCGTCAGTTGATGGACTCGGTTGGTTGGGGTGACTTCTGTTGATAAGTCCCTGAGCCACTCTGGACACCTGGCTGCTGGCTGGCCTCGCAGCACTGAGATTCTAGATAGCAGCTCCCGGCTGAGGCCTTGGCATAGAGCTCAGGAACCTGAAAGTCGACATTAAGTCTTGAACACGCTCGCAGGCCCCTTCTCCTCTCCTTCTGTTGGGACTCCTTAGCTGCCACAAGCCCGCTGAAGTTTGTGCTCTCTCAGAAGCTAACATTAAGTGGAAATGTGCTTTATTCACTTGCAACCCCCAGGGTTACCTGTGGGCAGAACAGAGCTGTCCTGGCCCCATTCCTGCCTCCCGGCCCAGAGGACCCAAGCACAAACTGAACTATGCAGGAGTGACTGCCTGAGGCCAGGCCCACACCGCCGGGCGCCAGGTGGAGAGGAGCAGCGAGGTTCGGTAGGCTGGTGGCCACGCCGGGGTGCCGTCCTCAGCAGCAGCTGCAGGTGCCCGTGTGCACGCGGAGGATGCCCCGGCTGTGCAGGTGCAGGAAGTTGAAGATCTCGGAGGGCATGGCGTGGAAGCCCGGGCGGGGCTTGACATTGTCGTAGTAGTGGTGGGTGATGTAGAGCCCCGAGGGGTTCATGGGGAAGGCCCAGAAGCCGAACAGGTGCACCTCTTCGCAGAGCTCCAGCGCGGCCGTGACCAGGATGAGGCCGGTGCTGATGCGCTTGGCGCGCACCCCCAGGCTGAGCCAGTAGCGCGACACGTTGACCAGGTACTGCGGGTGAAAGTAGTAGACGGCCTGTGGCGACTGGAAGTCGTCCAGCACGTACTTGACGCGGATGGACACGTCGGTGTTGCGCGTGTTGTAGAAGGCGGGCAGCAGCACGGACGCGTTTTCGTACACCTGCAGCACACGGTAGAACGGCCGCCGCCACTTCTCCAGCTTGTGGAACCTGGGCAGGGCGCAGCGAGTCAGATAGCCGGCTCCCGCCCAGTGCCCTGGAGCTCCTCACGGCCCCACGAGGCCACCCCTCACCCCTTTCTTCCCAGTCACGCCCCGCAGATAAACGTGCAGCCCTTCTGAAGACAGCTGTGTTTTTGTCGTGGGTGCGAGAAGGACACTCGGATCCACCCGGCAAATATCTAGTGTGCGGCTGCAGGGGAAGGGCGGGCGATGCTCAGCCCAAATGAGTGAGGGCGGCCCCTGGTGGACTCAGCGGGGCAGCGGCCAGGAAGTGGGGCTTTCCCTGGGGCCCTTGGTCCACCTGTGTGTCTTCCCAAAGCCCCAACAATGAACTGCTCAGGGGTGGCTCATCTCATACCCGTCTGAACCTCCCCCACTTTGTAGACGCTGCTGTGATCCTGGGCATCTGACCCAATTTCCCGCTCCCACCCCACCCCATTAGCCTTCATCTGACTGCAGGTGTGACTAGGCCCCAGGCAGGAGTTTAGTACTTTAAACTCATCCCCTCCCTCAGGTCTCCCCAATAGACTCCAGAAGGGGAGTTGCGGCCAGCTGGGAGGATGAGATCTTCTCTCCCCCAGTGCCGCCCAGGGCCCCTGCCTGCCCTCTCACACCCCGGAAGGCCCTCTGACCCACCCCTCGGTGCACACATCTAGGTCAGCACTGTCCAGGAGAAATATAATGCACCCACATATGTAATATTAAGCATTCTAGTAAGCACATTTAAATAAGTAGAAAGTAGATGAAATTAATTTTTATATTTTACTTAACCCAGTAGACCCAAAATACTATCATTTCTACATGTAATCAGCATAAAAAATTAATGTCCCACTTTTTAAATACTAAATCTTTGATAGCAGGTGCCTATTTGGTGCTTACAGGATGCAAATGGCACACTCAGCCTGGACTAGCCGCATTTCCGGTACCCACAGCACACAATATTAAAGCCTACCATGTCGGGCAGTACAGGTCAAGAAAGAGGGTTACTGACCTCTCTGTGATGATGCTGGGGTTCACGGTGACCACATCAGTCTTCACCCCCACGTCCATGGTGTACTTCTCTGAGATGGGGGGTAGGTTGCACCTGCAGAGACCAGGCAGCCCAACCACACGTGGTCAGTTATTCTAGGAGCTGGGGCGCAGGTGCAGGGAAGGGAGGGACAGTGCTCATCTATAGGGGCTGAGGGAGGCAGAGGTGGCCAGATGGGTGGAAGCTCTGTGGTCAGGTGACAAGACAGTGGGCCTCCCGTCAGGCACTGGGACAGCCACAGACTCAGCCCCTCTTCTTGCTGAGCTTCCAAGCACAAGGGCAGAGAGTTCCCAACTGTCACTTTCCGAGCTACTGTAGCACCGCGGAACAGGATCATGGCTCCGAGAGAGTCAAAGGTGAATCTTAGAAATGTGACACTGAGGGGAAAAGCAAGTCACAGAAGCCTACATGTGAAGCAGCATCTATGTGAAGCCTTCACGGTCATGGAAGGAATGGTCCCCAAAGATGTCCACATCCTAACCCCTCAAATCTGTATGTTGCTAGACTTTTCAAAAGTGATTGAGGACCTTGAGATGGGGAGATTGTCCTGGAGGTCCTGGTGGGACTCCTGTCATCGCAGGATCCTTCTAGAGGTAATGCAATGAGAAGGAGCGAGAAGCGTGACCCCAGTTTCACAGACAGAGAAAGATACCAGACGATGCTCTGCTGCGGGCTTTGCAGGAGCCCTGAGTCAAGGAATGCAAATGGCCTCCAGGATCTGGAAAAGGCAAGGAAGCATTCCCCGCCGGGACCTCTGGATGCAGCTCTGTGACTGTCCATTTAGTGCAGTGTGAGGCACTTTGGGCTTCTGACCTCTAAAAGTAAAAATAATGAATTGTGCTGTGGCAATCTACTAGGTCGTGCTAATTCGTAACGACAGCACTAGAAAAAGGAATGCAGCCTCTAAATGAGAAAAAGCAAACAATAAATAGTTTAAGGGCACATCTACCTGTGGTAAAATAATTTTTAACAAGAAATTTGTGTCCTGGAGACAGGGAGGCTAGGAGGAGGCAGGCGAAGGAACCACATCTGCCTGCAATGGCTTTGAGAGCATCTGAGTGCCCAAAAGAGTGACTGGTTGACAGATATTTACTTAATTACTTTATTCCTTACTTATGTACCTGGTACAAATATTCTGGGTCTGCAACAAATTTTACAAAATAAATGCATAAATAGTAAATAATAAAAAAAGATGCCAACTGGGTGAATGTTGAGGTTGTAAGCAATATAAACACAGGCACCACCTGTGCAAAGGCCCTGTGGTAGAAGGAAGCATAGCACATCAGGGAGTGATTAAATCCTGGTGGCAAAGGTGAGAGGTGAGGGCAGGGAAGAAGCAAGGAGCTAAGCCATGGGAGCTTGTGCTCCACAGTCTCAGGCAACTGAGGCAAGAAACGCTGTTCTTTTGGATTCACCAGATCACTAAAGCAGAAAGTGTTTTACAAATGTTACCTGCCTGGGCTTCCCTGGTGGCACAAGGGTTGAGCGCCTCACTGTGGAGCTTCTGCAGCCACTGCAGCGTGAGTTCAATCCCCAGCCAGGGAGGGGACCCACATGGCACCGCAGACCTCTCCTGCTTCGCCCACTGCTCCCCTTAGCAGTGTATTTCAGTCTGTCTGTTCTGCTCCCCACTCTGTCTCTGGTGAATCCTCTTACCCCCCACACCTCTGACCTGTACCCCAGCTCCTGTATGCATAAATAAATAAAAATATTTTTAAAAAATAAGCAAATGTTACTTGCCTTAACTTTGTGGCCTTAAGAGGGAGATATTTTTATTATTTCTCCCCATCCTGCAGATAAGGAAAGAAAGGTCCAGAGTAGCATGCCCAGCGTTACAGAGTTTAGAAGGGACAGAACCGAGATTCAAAGTCAGGCAGTTCGGCTCAAAATCCATGCTCCTGCCCCCTCCCCTGCCCTGCCTGGGCTGAGAAGAGGCCAGAGAGTATGCTGGCACGACAAGTTGGCTGTCCTTTCTCTGCAACACTGGCGATGGCTGAGGCTGACCCCGCAAGACCAGTGACCTAGGCACAGCCAGCAGGCCCGGCAGACAGCCTGGTTCTGGCTCTGGCCCCATGGCCACGGTGTGCCCCACCTGGCCTCAGCCTCGCTCCAGGGTACCAGCCGCCTATCCCTCCAAAACTATCCTTCCTGCTGGCCAGAGATGGACCAGGACCGTGTCTAGTCGTGTGCACGTGTGAAGGGGGCTCGAGATAGTCTTGGCCCATCTCCCTGCTAAGTTGAATGGAGGAAACTGCAGGAAGACACGTGTGGGCCCCCCGAGCCCTCTGATCATGCTGGGTCAGTTTCCACCTACTCACGCAAGAAAGAAGCAGCCAGACACCTTCCCACAGGACCACCTGGGCCAGCCTGGGCATGGAGGGCAAGTTCAACTCCCCCCCAGCCCTGAGTGATGTAGCAGAGACCCCACTGCACTCTCAACCCAGGCTCTTTGCTTTACGCTTTTCCAAGCCATCTTCCTCACTCAGGCTGGAGATGTGTGAGAGGGTCCCCAAGGACCAAAAAGGCAGCAGGACAGAAAGAACTCAAAGGAACCGTCTCTAGCTGGTGAAGACCAGGCTGCGGCGCTATCAGTGCCACCACAACCGGCCGGTTCCCAGCAGCGCTTCCATGAGGCTGGACCCCAGCAGGAGGCGGCTGCGTGGGGGACCTGCCAGCAGATCTGCAGGCCACCTTGTGCCACTTGCTCCCACCCACCCTGCAGATGTTGGCGGGAGGACCCAGGAGGCCCAACCACTCGCCCACAGGGACAGGGCTGGGGGGGAGGGGGCATTGCAGATCATTTGGGTCCTTGGGCGGGAGTGGGGAGCAATGAAACAAAAGGCAACAACGGGGCGCTGAGGGGGCCTCAGGGGGACGCGCGGAGGTGGGCAGCACGTGCAGACCCAGGCGCTTCTTCCTACCTGAAGACAAAGTCGGCGCTGTTGATCTCCCTCCCGCAGCGGCTGTTCTTGAGGATGCCGCCGTTACCCACCACGGCGCACTTCTTAAACTGGGACCGGTAGTAGGGCATGTCCTGCGGAGACAGGGAGTCGGCTGTCAGGGCCACACCTGCCTCCCCGGGCTCCGTGCCCACGTCCACCTCTGCCAGCTCACGCCCCGCGTCGGCCTTGGAGGAGTGTGGGGGCGGGGGAGTGGGCACGCCACTTTGCAGCTGGGAAGAAAGGCCAAGAAACATGTTCTCAGTTCCATGGGCAATTATAAAGGAGCGGGAACCGGATGCCAGCTCCCGCCAGTCTTTCTCGTACACAGTGGGATGCCTCCAGCTTCCAGAAAGGAGAGAGAGCACGCTCTGGCAGCCCTGCCTTACTGGACTGTGCATTTCCCAGTGTTCAGAAGCTCGACTCTTTATGGCTTGGGCATACGTACGCTTTTCATGGTTAATGTAGGTATTCTGGGGATGATGGCAGCAGGGGTGGTTCAGGGACCCCGTGTGGGGACAAGGGTCCCAAACCAGGTCTTCACCCCTTTCAGAGCGGACACAGATCCCCTTCTGCTCTGCAGGGAGGTGACAGACCTGGAGCAGGACGGTCATGCAGACCCGGACAGACTCCAGGACTTGGCACAGCAGGGGTCCAGGGGTGCGCAAGCCAGGCCACATCAAAGGGGGGCAGTGGGCAGCTGGGACACCTGGGGTCTCTGTAAAGAAAGATCCCTGAGCCAGGACTTCCCCTGGGTGATGCTGGCCTGCTAAAATACCACCAGTGGTATTTTCTTTGGATCGCCACACCGCGGGCAGCGGGGTTGCCTCGGTCTGGGCATGGGCTCCCCACGAGGGCTCCCTGTGTGAGCTTTCCGGGGACACAGGCAAGTTGGCAGGAAAGGCAAACACTGGCCTGGGAGGGAGAAGACGCGCTCCTCCACTAGGCATAATCCCCCGGGGCAACCTGGTGGGGGCTGCAGGGCGACCATGTGACACAGGTGGGCGCACAGACCTGGAGTCAAGGGGGGTGACCCCCCTGGTTTGCCCAGGAGCAGGGACAGCGCCCAGAATGTGGACGCTCACTCGTCCACTCGTTCACGCAGGGTTGGACACCCTCATAGAAGGACACCGTTTCATCCTGACTTTGCCCCATAATGAAGTGAGGGGAGACAGTGCAAGTTCCCTATGCCCTCTGACTTTCAGCTTTGTAAAATGTGCTACAAATGAAAATTTCTGGTCTGTACAATGAGGCGTATAATGTGCATTTCATGTGATCCGATGAGATGAGGTAAAGCAGCGCCAGCTGACTCTGACCCTGTCACAAGGGCCGCCCTGGGCACGGGGGCTGCTCAGTGTTTCCTGGCCTCACCTCCTGTGGTGTCAAGAGCACCGCCCCCCATGCCTCAGACACTGCGAAATGTCCCTGGCATCCTTGATGAGACCCAGCAGTGTGCACGCACAGCTCAGAGCCCTGCTTGGCCCCGAGGGCCCAGCGAGGAGTGGCAGCTGCTCCTGGGTGGCCTGAGTCCCCTTCCATCTCTGAGCCTGCCAGTTCCACCCCCACCTCCCAGCACCACCTGCCTGCTTGCACGAGTGGTCTAGTCAGCCCCCAGGCACCCAGTGGTGCCAGCTGCCAGACGCGAGGAATCACACAGCTCGGGACTGTCAGGAATTAGGCTAATCTGAAGGAGCCGCTGCACAAACCGTCCTTACCACAGTCCATTTTCCCTGGAGGGGCAGGCCTGAGGAGCCAATGGGGGGAAGTGAGGGTGTCTCACAGCCAGAGGGGAAGCTTCTATTTGACAGCGGTGGGGGCAGGGGGAAGCAAGCTTCCTTTGGATCATCAAAGGTTTTTATGTCTTATGTCAGTGTCTCCCAAATTTCTGTAAATCAAAAACTTCCTGGGGTGCTTTGTGAAAATATAAATTCCTTGACTCCATCCCAGACATACAAAGTAAGAATCTCCAAATCTCCAAGGTGAGGGCAGGAGACCATGAAGTTGTATTTTTTAATAGGGATAAGGGTATATATTATATATATATATATTATATATACATATATATATCTCACCTTTAGGTTGGGACCTACTTCTAGAACACACGCTTTATTGGGGGAAGAGTGGGAAGAGCAAACTATGGCCCGCAGGCCACCTCTGACCCACCACCTATTTCTGGATGGCCCTCAAGTTAAGAATGGACTTTATAATTTTAAGTGGGTAGGGAGAAAAAAAGAATACATGTAGCATGTAAAAATTACATAAAATCCAAATGTCAGGCAGGGACTAACAGGGCTCAAGTGGTATATGAACACAGCCACATGTATGTCTCTGGCTGTTTTGTGCTTGAACAAGAGTGGGTAATTGGGACAGGCACCACTTGGCTTGCAAAGCCTAAAATGTTTGCTCTCTGGCCCTTTGCTGAGAACATCTGGCAACCCCTGCTCTAAGCCCCTGGACCCCACAGTGCATAGCCCTGTCCTCCTTGGACCCGGATGTCATAACCATGCTGGTGTCACCCACTGCGTCACCTACAGGACATGAAAATCCACCTGCCGCCTCGTGTTCCAGGCTTTGCAAATCCCACCTTGAAAAGACGGCTCACACCCCATCGTACTCACTATGATGTGAGATGGTACCTCTGAGCCTCTCCGCCTTCAGCTTTTCCCCAGTGTCCCTCCACCCCCATCCCTATAACTGGTCATACCATCGCACCCTGAATGGACAGAAGACAGGGAACCCCAGATTTTGTTTTACTAGTATTTTCCCCAAATCAGGACAGGCAAGGCCCTCAGATTTCATCCACAAAGACTGAGCATGCCTCCTCGCAACATTTCTACAAACGGGGCCCACTGAGACTCCCCGGGGCCGGCGCTCCCCAGGAGGCGGTTATGAACACGTCCCTGCAGGGATGGCCCTCCTTTTCAGGCAGTGACCATCAGGCCCGCTGAAAATGCACGCTCCAGGCCCCTCTCTGAAGCTTGATGCAGCCATCGGACCGGAGGCAAGCGTGTGAGCTTGAGCATCAGTCTGGGGTTCTTCCCCCATGGACTCCTCATTCCGTGCTCCAGCCATGACTTGGGGCCGCCACGCTGGCCCTGAGTGAACAGTTCACCCCAGCCTTTTTTATGTGAAAGGAATAAAATAGACATCTGTCTTAAGTCCCTGATACTTTAAATTTCTGTTGTAAGCAGCTAACCTTGTTTCTAGTCTAAACCTCAGGGTTGTCGATAAGGAGACTGAGACTTTGAAAGACACAGTGGCCACCAGGTCACCCTGTACCGAGCAGCCTCAGGGCCTCATTCTGTACTGGCTTGGGGGTTCCTGCTCACACAGCCTGCACAGGGGTGTTTTGGATGGGGGGCAAGTGCTTGCTCATTCTCCCTGATACCTTCAGGACGTTCTCTGCCGAGCAATCCAATAACCAAAATTTTACAGCCACTTTCTTGACTAAAGTCACTCAAATAACAGTCAGCTGGCAGTCACTGTGTCCAGGTAGAATCCCAGGAGCCCAGAGGCCGGGCTACTGAGCCTTGGAGAATGGCCAGCCAGGCCCAGGACAACTGGGCACAGAGGGCAGAGTGAAAGATGGACATGGCCAGAGCCACGCTGAGCTGGCCTCGCTGCCCCACCCCCTCTGGTGTCCCAGCTCAAAGCAGAACCTTGGGAAACATGCGGAAGATCTCCTGGTTGATGTGGTAGATGCCGCTGGTGTCCACCTCATACTTGAGCTTCGTCCCCAGCGGAGTGTTCTTCTGGGTGGTGAAGAGGAAGGAAGGGGCGTTGCAGCACCTGGACAGAGTGGACCTGTTTGCAGGAGACAGACAGATGAACAGAGGGGGCCTGGAACCAAGTCTTTGGGGAGACCAGCAGCCTGCACTATCCTCTCCCACCAGCCCTCCTGCCTGCACGGGCAGCTCAGGCTGTGCTCCTCCCCTTCAGCACTCCCCCCAGAGCCTGGGCCTTCCTACCCGCAGACGCTGGCTTTTCAGGACAAGGCCAGGTTTTGCCCCCAGCTGCCCCGGCCCCACTGACCACACTGGCCTCGGAAGGCCTGCAGCCCAGACTAGGTGCCACCCGCGTCACAACCGGCCAACCCCCGCCCTCCAAGGAAAGCCCCTGGTGCAGGGACCTCCCTGGCTGGCTCCTGCATGTGAATCAGCGGCTCGGCCAGCTGCGAATAAGCCCTGCCTCCCTCAGGCTTTCCTCGAGATCCACTAAGTACCCCATGCACTGCCAAGGAGAGCACGCCCTTTGTCCAGAAAGCCGGGTGGCAGGGCGCGGGCAGGGTGGGGGCCCTGTCAGCCTGCAGTCAAGGTGCTTACTCTGTGATGGGGCAACACAAAAGCGTAACTTCCATCACTCAGGAGCTGCTTAGGGGCACGGGAGGGTCAGAGTTGGGCTGGAGAGTTGGTACTGGGTGGCTTCTTACAGAAATGGAACCTGGCTCCCCAAGAAGCTTTTAGGAGGGCCTGTACCCCAGCTCTTGTGTGCATAAATAAATAAAATCTTTTTTTAAAATTCCTGCAGTTTTTACTCACAGGATTACTCAGATATGAACAAAAGAAGAGGTAAAAAAATGAAGCTAGCTTCTGCAACCTCAGTGACTGTGACTGCCTCTTAAGACCGACTTGGGGGTCAACCAGACCAGATAAGCCTGACCCCCCACAACCCCTCTCTGCAGCTGCTGTGTCCACAGCTGTGCATCCTCTAAGGGGAGCCCAAGATCCTGGGCTCATCTGGCTTTTCCTGTCCTGAGACACAAAGGCCTTGACCCTGGCTGCAGGGGCTGGACTTGAAGGATGCAAACTGTCACCTCCTTGAATCAGGACGCTGAGCCTACGGGGCCAGGGAAGCAAGGCTGAGCACCTGAGGCCTTCTCCCCCGATGCCGGCACGGTCACAGCTGGTGTTCAGGTGGCCAGGGAGGAACGGGACACCTGCTCCATGGAGTCTGGACAATGACCACTAACAAAGATTGTGGATCGAACTTTCTGGGGAGCTCACTCCCAAGGTGGGAATGGAGACTTGGGTCACTACCCTGTGTCAGGTCTAGATTCTAGTTCCTCCTCTGCCCCACCAGCTACGGGGCTCCCCTAGTTCTCTTCCTCTCTCTGGACTCAGTTTCCTCATCTGCACAATGCAGGCTTGACTGGTCTACCTCTGACTTCTGTAATTCTGTGATTCCAATTTACCAAAGCCTGGAAGGTTATACAATTATTTTTGATGACTTTATCTCTTGCAGGCACTTCACTGGGGAGCTGAGTTGATTCTGGACATAGGGAGATTTTCTTATGGGGGGTTGGGCTTCATATCATGACTTGAGGCTGCTCAAAGGAAAGGGCCAAGACTAGCCAGGCAAAGACCCTGGGTCGGTATTACAAACTAGCATCTGGTCCATTCAGTTTTGCTGGTCCAGAAATTCAGACTCATCAGTCTACCAGCAAATACCCATTGAGAGAGATCAGTTCATACTAACCAAACTCACAAGTGACTGATATATAAACCAGAATGCTAATGTGTCTGTCTGTGGGTGCAGGGTTGAGGGAGACCTCAGTTACAGAATACTTACAGAATGCTCATCATACGCATTTCACTAGACCGCATTCTTGTGACTAAGTCTCATCCTTGTTCAATGAGTTTGTAATGAGAGCAAAGGAAGGTGTTCAATTGACCTTGAAAATTTTTTCTTTTAAAGCATGGCGAGACCTGATGTCACTTCCCTTTTCCACACCTGAAACCACTCCTTTCAACCCCCAAAAAGGTCTCAGAGACTCTCCCCTGGATAGTGCTGTCTGCTCCCTGTTAACACCTCCCACACTTACCCCTGTGTTTTTCTTGCCACACATCTTCCTGTTACTTTATTATTTCCTTATATGTAAGAACACTGCCAAAGTTCTAATGTGGCTTCTCTCCAGCTCTCAGGCAGACAACATGCTACTGTATCTCCATGACCTCATCTAAACTGAGTGCTGATCAGGCACAGCTCTGGCCTCACCTGCCTCACGGGGCCTCTGCTTAGGCAGAGCCCAGGGGCTGCACTTGCACAATGGACCTTGAACCTGCTCTCCCCTTTCTGCACTTTCCTCAAGTTCACATTCTTCTTTTATGATAGAAAGGTCTCTGCAAACTATTGCTGGGTCTTAGGTGCATTTCCATAGTTGCTAAGAGGTCTCTAATTTGGGGCTGCTGGCACCTCCTCTTTGGGGGATCATCACTTTAAACATCCACGTTTCTAAGATGTGCCACTGAAAACTACTACTCTGGGGTCTTGCAGGATAGGAAGAGGGGCCACACATGCAGCGGGCAGAGAGGACAGAGAAGGATGGCTACTTGAACTGGTTGGCTTCAGAGATGTTCATCGCCCATTTGCACATCTGCAGGCTCCTCCACCTGTCGAACAGCTCCGACTGCTTAACCCTTTGGGAAGAAAAGACAAGAGTGCGTGAAAGGACCACACTAGACAGCGCCATCATTCCCAGACATGGCACCTTCCTGCTCCTCCACATACCAACCCCCAGTCCTTTGTGTTAATGGTATTTTCATGTTTCTTGTAATCTGGATGCTCTTGCTAATTCCTTGAGACCTTCTGAATTTCTGAAGAGAGCAAATGACTCTCCTGTCGCACACTTTTCACATGCAAACCAATGATCCAGACCTTATGCCCTCAGTCATCTCCTCCAAAGACAATCACTGCCCTGATCCTCCCGGGGGCAGGTATCAGACAATGATGGGGTAGTTCCTTCGACCCAAGGCCTGCTGAAATTATCCAAACCGGCCAACCCTATACCTCTCTCCCCTGCTTTAACCTTTCCTCCCCACAAAACCCACGATCAGGGCTCTCACCACTGCTTTCCCCACGTTCCCTGTGCTTCCTGACCCCCTGTACTTCCCCATGTGGCCCTGCATGCTCCATCTCCTGTTTCTAGGGGTTTACAAATATAAGAACGTCCTAATTTTGATGATCATTTCTGTGTCCGTGTCTAACCATACCTGATTAAGACAAATCCTGGGCATATTTTAAAGCCCCCTTCCTCGTGTAGGAAACTCCAAGGGCCGGTGCAGCAATCCCAGGAACACCTGACCATAGAAGGCTTTCGTCTGCTTTCCTAACAGAATGTATATGAGCCACCCCCACCGCGCTCAGCACACAGTAGGGCTCACTACAGTGGGCATGACTTCTCTTTCTCCTTTCTCAAGGGCAGAGCACAATTTCAAAATGTCAGAAAGGGGGCCTCCCTGGTGGTGCAGTGGGTTAAGCAACGCACTATGAAGCAAACCACAGCCACTGCAGCACGAATTCGATCCCTGCTGCCGGCCAGGAAGGGGACCCACATGGCATGGCAGACCTCTCCTGCTGTGCCCGCTGCTCCCCTCAGCAGTGTACTTCCGTTGATCTGCCTGTTCTGCTCCCTGCTCTCAGTGGTGAATCCTCTCACCCCCCACCCACACCTCTGGCCTGTACCCCAGCTCTTGTATGCATAAATAAATAAATCATTTTTTTTAAAAATGTCAGAAAGGAAGAGAAGGGAAACTTGAAACGTTTTCCTTTTGTCTGAACAACCACCTACAACAAGGCTTTGTACCAGGTGGAGTTTAAACGTCTCAGCTTGTGCTAGCTTAAAGCATTCTATGGAGAGGGAACGTCTAAATCATGTAGGATTATCCCTTTGACTGAAAACAACAAAAAGAACTAGATTTCAAGTTATACATGTACATTTGCACATTTATAATTACACACACCCACATACATCTCAAGGTTGTGTCCCCAGCCTGGGGTACAATATTTACTCAGTTGCCAATAATGAATGAAAAATGAACCAAACCAAAGACGCAAACGCCCACAAACACAGAGCAACATACACATTAACCTCAGTTAGTCACTCACTTCCCTTCTCTTTGGCATCTTGTCTCTCAGTCAGTGTCCAAGCCCAAGGACACATGCCACATCCCCAGCCTTCTCCCCAGCCCTCTCAGCCACACGCACATGTCAGCATCTCTCTTCCCCATCCCCTGTTCTGCTGGCTTCTTCCCCATGTGCCTTCTCCAAGTCCTTACTGTTTTCACTCAAGCTTTGGTTTTGAGGGTGATTCTCCATTCCGCAGAAATGCTCAGCATTCTCTACCATCTTAGCATCCCTAAAATTCTCAGTCACTCAGTCTTTCATTCTGGTCAGATGACCTGCCATACAACTTTGTGCCTGACGTACTAGTTCTGTGTTGTAAATTAAAAACGTGTTAAGAGGGTAGATCTCACATGAAGTAGCCATACAATTTCTTAATGAAACAGAGATATCAGGTCATGTCAGGGAGTGGTAAGTGCAAGGAAGAGAAAATGAAGGGATCAGAAAGTGACTGTTTCAAACGGGTTGATCAGGGAAGGATTCCCTGAAGAGGAGAACTCTGTGCAAAAACCTGAAATGACAAAGGAGTGAGCCACACAAATATCTGGGGAAAGAATATTCCAGGCAGAAAGAAGAGTAAGTACAAAGTCCCTGGGGTAGGAAGCAGCTTAGCAATTTAAAGAGCTGGAGGGAGCCCCTCCTCTCAACCTGACACCTCACTTCTGGCCTTCCCAAACCTTCCACAGCCCTCTCACCTCTCAGGTTAATGTGACATTGAGGAGAGGTGGCATGACACAGTGCACCCTGGTTCACCCACTGCTTCTCTTCCCTGTGCCCCACAACCCATAGGCCTCTAGGGCCAGAAACACAGCTCTGACAGCATGACTGGCTGGGGTCTCAATGTCAAGTGTTACCAGAGTCTGGGCCTGGCTGAAAGCCTTGTCACACTCTGGACCAAGATCAGGGCTTAGACATGCAACCTTGAGTCCTGGCTCCATGCACAACTGTACTGTGACCTCAGACAAGTCAGGTCATCTCTCTGAGGCTCAGCTGCTTTATCTGGAAGGCTAATAGAATTTAACGACCTCTGCCCTGCCAATCTCAAAGATCATCAGGAAGAGCAAATGAAATATGGATAAAATATTTTACAAATTGCTTTACAAATGCAGAGATCATCTTCATTTTAAGATGAAAATCTGGTCATTTTTCTCCCAAGATGAAAACATACCTCTTTTCTCCCAAAACACCACTAACATTCCAGAGGAGAAATAACAACATACAAACCTGCCAGGTGAATAAAGGGGCAGGGTGTCTGTGAATATAAAAGGGGGTTTAACAGTGTATGAAGGAAGGAGGGATGGCACAGCCCAGGGATAGGCCCTACCTGCATGGAAAACTTTAAAGGGGTATGGAGGGTGAAGAAGGGACATGGGTCTAAAAATGGGGATCAATTGTGAGTCTGTGTCCAAGACCACCAATCCCACCCCCAAGCAGACATATTTAACATCCAAAGAGGACAGGGGAGATGGAATCAGATTGCCAGTTCCTGCCTAAAAAAAAAAAAGTGCCAATCTTAAAGTTCGGAGATGTGGTCATTTGAGCAGCAAAAAGACCAGGAGAGTCTTGAACAACTGCTCTCAAAGAAGGCCTGTTCACAGACATAAAACTCCTATCAGCTTTCCACTGTTTTAAACTTAAATATGAAAAATCAGGAACACCGGGTCAGCCTGGAGGAAAAAGGACAAGAGAAGCCACAACCACAGAGAAAACTGCTAGTGGCACAAAATAGAAATTAAAATGATCTACTTAGTGTGCCCAGAGATATTAAAAGAAGTGATGGAATTCCTTAAAATCAGAATAGACTGCTCAGAGACCTGATGAAGAGTGGGGGGTGGGGAGAGTTCATTTGAAGAGCTGGAAGACAAAATTAAGGAATTTCCTCAGAAAGTAGAAGCAAACAGCCAAGAGATAGAAAAGATGAGATTGTGCTGAAGGAGCAATCTGGGAGACCTAGTGTGCAACTTTTAGAGTTTCTAGAAAGAGGAAGTGGAATAAAACAGAGGAAGAAACTATAAAGAAATTCAAGAGAGAAGACTAGAGTCTAGACAAGAGCCCCAAATTAAGACCTTCCACTGGGTGTGTATCCTAAGGTATCAGGGCTTTTCAGAACTGTCAGGATGTAAAAAGACTCCAGAGAGAAGAAACCAGGTCACTGCCAAAGGAGCACTAAAATCATGTTCATATAGTGCTGGATGCTACAGGATGATGAGAAGGTCTCCAGCAATCTGGGGTGAGATGATTTTCACCTAAAATACAAAAGTAGCAATCAAATCTACGGGAAGAATGAAGCCAGTTAGACACAGAGAGGGACTTAAAACCTTACCTCTCACCTATCATTTCTTAGGAATTTACTATAAAATGGTGGGAGCAAATGAAGGAATAAACCAAGAAAGAAATAATTAGAGTCCTCAGCAAAGAGGAATCCAATCTCGGGAGGCAGAAACAGGGACAGACAGTGAGATGGCCTAGACAGAAGAAATTTCAAGCCGCTAGGTTAAGACTTGCCCACAAGCCCTGGTAGAACAGGTGGACTAAATCATGGACTGCAGAGCCGCGTCCAAACAGTTTGGCCCACAACATTGACCATAAGGTGCCAGTGAGGCAAAATGTGTTAGATCCTGTCTAATGATTATGTCACAATTTCCTGGGTGGAGAGACCCTGAGCCCATATTTGCACTTGGAATGTAACCCATCCGCGCATGCACGGCTTAGCCCAACCCAGAGCATGCTATGAACAAGCTGCTCTCCTCCCTGCCTCAAGAAATTACTCTTTAAATATCTCCTCCTCACTCCCCTAGAGGAGCAGACTGAAATCGTCTCTCCAACCCTAGTTCCCTTATGTGTGAATCTCTAAAAAAGTCTTGGCTGGTTCAAGGACACTCAGTGTTTTCTAATGAATTCTTTCCGCAGAGGGCAAAGGACTGTGGCTCTTCTGGGTGGGGAGCTGCCATGCCTGAAAACTGGCATGTGGGTCACCAAGAAAGCAAGGAAATAGTGGATAGCGACAGAGTTCAATGGGGACAAATGTGTCTAGAAGCACCTGTAAAATTGGAAAAATTAATGTAGGAAAAAAGAGAATCGCTATTTTCTGATCTTCAAATTTTAGAGTCAAAATTTGAGAGAAAATATAGAGAGAAAACTTCAAAATATAGAGAGAAAACTTCAAAGAGCCTTCAGATGGTTCCAAATAGAACATAAGTGTTATCAGTCTTCACATTTAAAAGTAAACTCATGGAATACTGCCGCCAGAGGTCAGAACTGAAAGTCTGCGCAATTCTCGTAGCAGCTTCATCTTACAAAATAAGGGATCAAGAGATATTGTCAATATTTGGAAGAACAAGAAATAAGCAATTTAGGCAATCTATAAATAGAACTAAACATAGCAACAACCCTCCACAGGAGGAAGGGGAGGAGTTGGAGATAAAGGATTCAACCCCCACCCAGCATGCAGGACACCAGTGCACGCTTCAAACGTGGTAAGTAGAGCAGTAACAGCACGTGGGGATTACTGAGAGGGGTGCAGAAAATGTCAGAAGAAACAGCCAAGGGTCAAAAGGGGCAGGGTATGGAGCAAGAGACTACCCTGTTTATTATTGTGAACAGTAATATAGCAAACCCCTTTTAAATGTGTCAGGAGGCTAGAAGAGAATGCACACACGAGGGTCATCGATAAACTGACACCTCAACATGCTTTGCATCTCTCAAAAGGGAGAGACGTTACCTCCCTCCCTCCCTGAAGGAAGGAAGTTCTCCAGAGGTTAGATACGGGGTGCTGGCCTCTAATGGGGACCAGCACTTGAGTCTCACCAAGAGACACACACTGTCAGATTTGCCTTTCTCCTTGTTTCTGAATAAGCCCTCAGGTCCCGCCCACTTCCTGCTTCCACTCATCTGATAAACAAGTGCATTTGAGCATCAGGACTCAGAAGCACAAAGGGGCTACCAGTAGGGAGAGCTGGTCTCAGTCCTGGGCTCAGTGAGGGTTTCTGGATCCCAAAAAGACGGGGAAGAGACAGCATGTGAAACCCTTGGGAAGAGGGCCCGGGCACATCCCTCAGCTGGGTATGAGCACAGGCAGCACCTGGTTTAAAAGAAAGACACTCTGGAAGGACTAAAATTAAGCATAATCATTTTCACAAGTATCAGGGACAATGCATTTCGTCACAAAGCGTCATACCGCAACCCCTCCTGGATCTGACATTGTCAGGGAACGAGGCATTTTCCCTGTGGGAATTTTCCGCTGACTGATCTTTCCCATTGATTTGAGCAGTTTTGGATCAGAATCATTCTTGGATGAATCACACACCTCCAGTCTCCTCAGCCAGAATGCCAGCTGACATCCGTGTGCCTGAGGGGCTCAGCGCACATCCGTCCAGCCCCCTCAATTCACAAATGAAGATTTAACCTTTTCCCAGTGACTCAGGGTCTCTGTGAGCACTGCTCATGGACTGGGCACAGCGAGGCCTGTGGGTGCCCAGATGGCATCAGAACCACTCAGTCAGAAATGACCTCTGGGCGCTCTGATCCAGCCCCAAGGGCCTGTCATTCTCACCTGAGGACTCAGGGGAGGAGCCATTGAGCTCCTGCTCCTCAATGGTCCACCAGAGTGACACTCTGGCACCCCAAGAACAGCCCTACTTTTCCTCCCCCAGTGCCATGAGTGTCCAGACTCCCAAAGTTTGGGGGCCATGGGGAGGGCAACTGCTGTGGAAGAGACGGGGCCATCCAAGACCCAGAGGTCCAGAGGGGATGGCCACCCAGCTCAGAGGCCTTAGAGAAAGGGCAGAGATGAGAACCAGAGGAGCCAGACACAGAGAGTAGCAAATGCCACCAAGGGAGCCCATGAAAAGGTCAAGGGAGGGACACAGGTCACACAGGAATGTCACACAAACATATTTAGACTGGAAACAAAGGACCCAGGTAACTTCCAACCTGGTTTCTAAGTCGAAACTGTGACAGGGACTATGGGCTGAACTGTGCCTCCCTCCAAGTTCACATGTTGAAATCCTAATCCCACGACATCTCAGAATGTGATTGTATTTGGAGATCAGCTCTTTCAAGAGGCAGTTAACTTGAAATGACAGCAAGAGGGTGAGCTCTCGTCCCAAGTGACTGATAGCCATGTAAGTGGAAATTAGGACACAGGAAGAAAGTGACTCTTGGAAGCCAAGGAAAGACGCCTCAGAGGAAACCAACTGCCAACACCCTGATCTCACTGAGTCCCTAGAACTATGAGAAAATAAAGTTCTGTTGCTTAAGCTCCCCAGTCTGTGGCATTTTGTTAATGTGGCCCCAGCAGACTAAGAAGGGACTGATCACCACATGTGGATGGGGGAATACACAGCAGAGGATCCATTTATGGAGTTTCTCAGATCTTCCTGTTAAGACGTCGAGGTAATGATGAAGAAGCCACCTGTGCTTTATCATTTGAAACATTATTTATCCTTTGAAAACTCAACGAGAGTGTGTTTACTTTCCACTGTGAAACATGTAAGGACCTAAGATCTTTGAAATCTGAGAATAGATGAAGGCGCTCTGCTTATGAGCTTATGAATTTGAACTTCACTCCTGACTGAAGTCTGGATGGCCATTTATGTCACTAAATCACAACACCATTCACATCACACCACCACCACCTGCTTAAAATCCCCATGGCTCTGATCCCATCACCCTCTGATAGAGATGACATCTAAATCCTGCCCCACAGGCCCCGTGAGCTGAGCCCCTGCCTGCCCCCCTGGCGGTATGGCTTCCACCTCTCCTGTCTCCCCCCCTCATGCTGGCGTGCAAGCTGCCTGACCCTTCAGAGCCTGAGACTCAGCAGGCTCCCTCCTGGCACAGGGCCTTTGCATAAGCTGTTTCTTGGATCTGGAATCCTGTTGGCCCAGTTAGTAGTGTCACTGTCACAGCATGCACTCATCCAGAGTCTGAGTGAGCTTCCTCCTGTGTTTACCCCTAGAGAAGGTCCAGAGGCCCCTGGTTAGTAAGGCACTGTAAGCAGCACAGCTAATCCAGTTGGACATTGGTCTTATCCTTGGAACTTTCCCGCAGCTACCAAACGCATGGAGTCTGAATGACAGTCAGAAAAGCTGTTGCTGCTGGTTCCAGAAAATAAATGAAGGGGAAATAGGAAGGGAAGGGAAGGAGTTACATAAAAACTTATTGAGTGCTTATTATGTGTGCCATACGGAAGGAAGCGGCCAGCCATCTCTCACCTACGTCCTTTCCGCTGGTCTCTCCAGCAACCCTTCAAGGATAGGTAACAGGCCCCCATTTTGTCCATAGAGAAAGACCCAAAAAGGTTAAGTCATTTGTATAAAGATGCAGAGCTGGGAAGGTCCAGACTCAATTTTGGATCCCAGGTCTGCCTGAAGCTAGGTCCATGCTCTTTCTAGAACGCACTACCTGGAAGTTACGTCAAACATCTACAGAAGACACAGCTCCTGTGGGGGCCACCAAGAGTGCCGGGCTCATGCCAGGGGGCTGGGACTCCACTAGAACACCCACACTGCTTGATATTATACTATATATAAGTATTCAAAAAAACATATCCCGTCATCATTAATGCCGTACAAAGTCCTCTGAACAGGCTCCTGAGGTCGCGGTGACCCTACGCGGAGCTGCTGGGGCAGGCACTCACTGAGGTGCCTGGCGGTGAATGAGCTTCTCCTCCCATGGGTCATGGCAGAGCCACATGTGGTGCACTGATGACTTTCAGGTGGTGGGGGGCACAGTTCTTTGCCAAAGACTAGCCTTTGGCAGGTGCCCATGCCCAGCTTCTGGAAGGATGCACGGAACGCCAGGGGAGGGCAATGTTCCCGCACGCCTTTCCATACCACTTGAATGTTGTCTCATTTAATAACAAAAAAAGAAATACTTTAACGAATGTAAAATGTTTCAAACACACCAGCCAGTGGGCAGCTCTCAGACCTGCAGCCCGAGTACTGGGTTTCAGGTGAGACACTCACATCCTCTTCAGTTTCTATGCAGAGGAGCCCAGGATGATAATCACAGAGACCAGTAACTGAGCTGGGGACTGAAATGCCCGACTCGCCAGAGAGGACTTTGCAAACGTGGTCTTTGCTCATAAAACATGCATAATCATCACTGTCTTCAGACCTCCAGGGCTCCCCAAATATCAGGGAGGCCAGAAAAGCAGATCTAATTCTTGCTCCATCTGGATCTGCCATTTTCCAATTTCCTTCCACCATTACCCCAACCCCACCCTTCCCCATATGCCCCGGGCACCCACCACCCACCCCGGCCACACTTACATGGATAGCACCTTCACTTCCAAGATTTCGTGCCGCAGCTCCAGGCATCTTGTGGAGTTATATTCAAAAGGGCCCTCGTAAAATTCAAAGTACCTGGGAACCAACAGTAACAGAGGTTACTAAGCAGAAAAGTCCACCAGACTTGGGGTCTGCTGGAGCTCTTGGGAGCAGGGGGCAGTGGGGTTGGAGGTTAAGCCTGGTCAAATAAATAGGGGAAAGCTGCCCCAGTGGGGCCTCCAGGTGGGGGCCTCCAGGACCACCAGGCTTAATCACTGGTGGTTGGTTACTCACAGCAGCCTGCTACCCAGGGAGTGTGAACGCACGTCAGCACGTGAATTCAGAACGCAGAAGCAGGTTTGGTTCCAAGTTGGTGCTTGTGAAGGTGGGGGGAGGAGGAGACAGCCCATGCACCTTCTAACTCCTGCTCCTCCCTGGGACCAGCCACTGCTAGGGCAGCACTGAGGCCAAGGCAGCAAGCCTCGGGCCATCAGCAGGCCTGCTCTCTTCAGTCCTTTCCCTTCTCTCCTCTTCTTGGAGAAGCATCATACCACAGACACAGACACAACTGAACTCTGCTTTTTCTACCATCCATGCATTTCCATTCTGTGAGCTCACTCGATCCTCATGCCCCCGTGTGACTAAGTAAGACTGACATTTCTTTGCCCCCAGTTGGCAGCTGAGAAAACTGAGGCTAACCACGAGGAACTCCAGGTCACACTGTCAGGAGGGCAAGGCAGGATTTGGTCTAGGTCCCACTATTCCAGTTGGTGCCAGGTACCTGCACCTCCATCCATGACTTCAAGCAGAATAACAATGCTAACTGCAGCCGGTGCTCGCTGAGCCCTCAACACCAGCTAAGGCCGGGCCAAGCACCTGGCATGAATGTGGGCACCGAGTCTTCATTACCAGCCTACAAGACAAGCATTTGGAACAGGCCCAGAAACACACAGATGGAAGTGGCAGGTCTGGCCATGAACCTCCATGTTGTTCTTGTTCACTCAGCTTGTGCCCTCTGGCCTCCCACAGCCACTTCAAGGCCTCCATGCCCACCCTAACTGGGGGCTGGGTGCAGGGTCCCCACCAAGATGAAATAGTACAGGCACACCTTAGAGATGCATTAGGTGTGGTTGCAGGCCACCACAACAAAGCGACTATCACAATAAAATATGTCACACAACTGTTTCGGTCTCCCAATGCATAGGTTGTCTCGACACTATACTGTAGTCTAGAGTGTGCAATAGTACTATGTCTAAAAAACTATATGCACCTCAATTACATGTGCCACAGAGACACAAAGTGGAAGTGGAAGAACAATGGTGCCAAAGGACTTGCTCAGTGGTGGGTTGCCACAAGCCTTCGATTTGTATTTAATCTATATCATGCATGAAATGCAATATCTGTGTGGCGCAATAAAGCAAGTGCAATAAAATGAGGTATACCTGTAGCTCACTCTAGGACACAGCCATGGGGACAGTAGGGGGCCTCCCCAAGCAGAGGCCAGGCACAACCTCTCCTCCTGATCTCTCTGGAGGTTGTTCAGGTTAAGCTGCAGAAGGCGGGGCCTGTAATAGCATCAACACCAGAGAATCAAGAAGCCTTAAGGTCAAGTCACCCTGAACTTGGGGTCAGTGTCCTCATGACAGTTTGCCCGGAGAATCAGAAGTGGGAATGGTGCCCCAGGGCCCTTTAAAATATGTCCAAGGATTTAATAAAGTCATTCCTCTAGCACTTGCCAGAAACCTTCTCAACTTATTGTCATAGTGGTTCCACGTGTATTCTCACATGCCTGACTTATATGCACAATGTGCTGCTTTAGAATTACTAGGACATTTTACTAAATAAATAGGCTTCTTTTAAAAATATTTCATTTTAAATGACTTTTAAATCTAACTTTACATTTAATACTTTTAAATTTGTTATATTTATAGTAGTTCATATCAAGTTTAATATGATTTAGTAGCTAATTTCAAACTACCATAATTACATGTTTAAGAACTTTAAACTTTTAACATATTAAAACAAATTGACTCCTATTCAAAAAATAAGTGGCTTTTTTGTTCTCAGGTCATAAAAGAGAATAAACAGAGTTAATAAGAATAAGGCACAAAGGAGCCCTAAAGTATCACATTTATTTTTCTGTCTCCTTTGTATTTGGGATTCCTTTCTCTGTCTTTCTCACCTGGCAACTCATATTGATCCTTCAGTACCCAGCGCCAATGCCCCTACTTCTGGAAAGTCTTCTCTGACCCCTACTTCCAGGGCCTGTGTTTACATCGTCTCTTTAATTAAAACAAATAACACTGTATGATAACAGTCTGTTCACTTATCTGTTTCCTTTTCCAAACTGTGAGTATCTCAAACAGGACTTTGTTATCTCAGTATTTTCTGTTCTACAGAAATAAGAAGCTAAAAAAAACCACATTTCCCAGACTCCCTTGCAGCTAGGTTCCCAATGGTTGAACCGCTCAGTGGCATTTGCATGAGACTTTCATTCAAACCTATGCTCTAGTTGAAGAATAGCAACGTTCAGGGCACTGTTTTGCAGGTGCACAATGTGGCACAGGTGGCACAGCTCTTGGAAACTGCAGTGATCGCAGCACTTTCGTGATTATATCAGAGGCAGCAGATTTCACACTGGCTTTATTTCACAATGCAATTTGGGAAGGCATTCCTAGAAACTCAACTGAGTGTCTTTCTTCAGCTTGTCAACAATATTAAGTTAGCTATACTCTTAATAAATCCCTTTCTGCTTTAACTAAGTGGATTCTGTTATCTGCAACTTAGAACAAGGGGTCAACCTGAGGTCACTAAAAAAGTGTGTGACCTTAGCTCTAACTGCCATCATTTTCCAGTCACATGGCTGTAAGTGAGGTCTGGTGTCTTATCACAAAGATCATCATTTGCAACCAGAACCAGTGGCACAAAGTTCTTTGGAATCCACTGCGTCATCTGAAGCCATATTCTCAGGCTACTGCTAAGAAAAGCTCCAGATTCAAATGATGCAGGAATTAATTAGGAGGAGATGTATTCTAGAGTTCTCACGAAGTTGGAGAGCTGGTAGACACAACTTAGATATGCCTCGAAACCACTTGTGTGACTCAGGGTAAATCACTTCCCCTCTCTGGACCTCTTCTTTTCCTCCTACTTAAAATAATCTGTGTGAACTAGATAATAGCTAAAGGACCACCCAGCACCAAAATACAACCTCACATTTCCCTCTCTACTTCCTACTCACTGGCCAAGCCAGAAAAATACTATGAATCAATGACCCACTATAAACAAGAGGAAGAAACTCTCAAAGAAAGCTAAAACTAAGCAGCACCTCCCCTCCATCAGCCTCTTCACTGCCTCCACAAGGTGTCCCCCTCGCCTCCCCCACCCTCCTCTAAGACCCCCCTGTGTCCTGCATCCCCACTGATATACCAAAGTAGGCAGCACTATGGCTCCCAATGGTCTTGCACTACGTGTCAGATGGCTGTTAAGTGGCAAGACCTCAGGAACTAGGGTCACATGCCTCCTCTACCCCAACAGCTACCTTAGGCTAGTCACTCACCTGAGCCTTAGTTTCCCCATCTGTACAATCAGCATTAAAAATGCAGCACATGTGCAACAGCCTGAGTTAAGATATTGATGAGAATTTCAGGGAAAGCACTGGCACAGTGCCTGGCACACAGGAAGTTTCCAAGAAATATTCACTCTTTTTCTCCCCTTTCTCCAGTCATCAAAGGGCAAGAGCTGTCAGCAGATGCCCAGCTTACAGTCCTTCAGCTGGCTTCGGCAGAGCTGAGTCAGGGATGAATAACTCAAGAAGTGCCTCCACCATCTGGACTGGCTAGCATCCTCCTTCTCCCACTGTCAGTACACCTCTATCCTCACCCTGCAGATAAAGCCCACAAGGAGTTCCTGGACAGGGGGCTGTCTTTGAGCACCCAGCTCTGTGACAGACTCCTTCTATTAACTTTGTGTTTCAGACACCTTGACATCTGGGGCCCAGTGCCTCCCAGGGTGAGCCAATTTCTAGAGGTAGTACAGGACTCACTGCCTGTGCACACAAACCTCCTACGCAAAACAATCAATCACAGTTCACACTCTGCCTCTGCTGCCACCACCTCACCTCACACTCAGGGCCACTATCTTCAGCTCTCACCACCCCAAGGCCAGGGTCCAGGCAACGAGGACAGCCTCTATACCCCAGAACCCACTGACATCATTCCCACTAGCCAGTCCTGAGCTTCTGTACTCTGCCATGCCTGTTCCTTCCTTTAATAAAGGCTCCTGCCCACTTTTCCCATATTCCCCTGCCTCCCGGCTGTCGCTGGTGGCTTCACGTAGAGTGGTGTGCTTCCTGTTTCTAGGGATCTGTGAGCATAAAAACCTCTTCCTTCAAGACAGTCATCTCACCATACTGATGACAATGAAGCGTAGGTACCCCGAAAAACCCTCCCTGTGAAGTTATCAAAACTGTCAACATTTGGGTATAAGACCATAGTTTTCCCATCTGGAAAATGGAGACATCCATTTTGCTTCCTTTTGGGGGCTATGCTGCTTCATGTTAGTGTCTAAAGATAACTGACTTGAGGAAGTAAGGTGGCTAGAAGGCCTGTTACACCAGGAGACTCCTGGACTGTGCTTCTGACAGGAAACCCATTGCCTGGAGGAAGCTATGGGCCCCCTGCTTGACCTGGGTGCAGACGCTACACAGACCTCAAACACACGGTGTAAACTCTTTCGTGTGAGGACAACTGAAGAGGTTCGCTGACAAGGCTGAGTGGACAATGCAAGTTACAAAACTGATACCCCCAAACAATTATATATTCACATGTAGTTGCATGGGGAAAGGACTATAATGAAATATTAATACTGGATTACCTGAGCAATGGGATTATGAGCGATTTTAAATACACGTCTGCATTTCTAGAACAGGTTGTGATTCTTTCATTATTAGAAATCACTAATAAACGCCTTTTTATTTTAAGTCATAGATCTCCCTCTAGGTAACTCAAATTTTCCCTTAACCTGACAGAAGATTGAATGAGCAGTGTCTCCAACCTTCTTAACTGCAGTAGCCTCTCAAGGTGAGTTAGTCACTGTCTCTTCTTTCAATGCTGG
Source organism: Galemys pyrenaicus (assembly GCA_019455555.1). NCBI lineage: Eukaryota > Metazoa > Chordata > Mammalia > Eulipotyphla > Talpidae > Galemys > Galemys pyrenaicus. The sequence goes on from JAGFMF010011810.1 coordinate 1,228,444, forward strand.
AAAGACGATCTCCACCCAGCCTAAAAGGGAGGGGTGGTGGCATCGCATTCGGGCCCCTCACAGGTATAAATAGTCCCAGTCGGGCCAGATCGGGGGCCGGCTCATCTCAGATGCCACTTGGCTTCCGCCAGCCAAGTCAGATGCTGGTGCCAGGCTGCATCTGTCCTGCCCTCGGGAAATGTGGGGGCAGGGTGGGGCAGCCCTGTCTGCCTGATCAGCTGGTGAAGGCCTCCACTAAGTGAGAAGACAAATGCAGAGGTGAGCACAATGGTCCTGAACATTAGTTTCCCTCCTCCCACTGAGACTTGGTCTCCAGCCATGTAAGAGGCTGAGGTGGCCTCATTTCAGCCTGCCCCGGGGCTGGCGTGCAGAGTCTGGCGCTGTCATTCCTGCCAGCCTCTTCCCATCAGCCTGCCCCCCAGAGGGCTTGCCTGTTGGCCTGGTCTCCCATCCAGAGCTTCTTTGGGACCATGGAATCTTCCTTGGGGACCCAGATACTTTGAACCCCAGCAATCCCTGACTGGTAAAAGCTGAGGTCCATACATTCAGCTTTCTATCTAACGCTGCCCTTCCTCCCCAAGCTCTACAGGTGTTCAAAAGTACAGGAGCCCCGAGAAGGTCCCTCCATCCTGCAGGTGCAGACAAGTTAGGCCTCCACCAACCCCCAGTAGCAAGGACAATGCCCCAACTCAGCAAGCTGAAGCCCTGGGCTCCTGTCAAGCCAGGTACACAGTCTTCAAGAACCACAGAGTAGTTTATTCTGCGCTGGGTGGGTATGACACCTCTGTGCAAACTAGGAAAAAGCACCTTTCTCTCCAAATGAATTAAGCCACATGCCAGGCACAAGAGTTGTTCAGTGAGAATGAACGGGATTTCAGCCCCAGCTGACCCCACAGTTAAGTATCTTTGTACAGTGCCCACCCTGCACAACTGTATGTGGCAATCTGATATTGGACTCTCTAATTTGGTCTCACTTAGTCCTCCCAACAGCTCAGTGAGGCAGGCATTGCTTTCCCATTTTATCCCTGAGACTCAGATTGCAAGAGGTAAAGCAACCTGCCCAGCGTCACTCAGCTAGTAAATGGTGCCATAGAAAAGAGACCTCGGGCTTCCAAGGGTCCAGAGTCCACGTTCTTAGGCACTTTGGTGACTCCCTGCCCCTGATTCTGACAAGCCACGGTCATCCAGGGGCTTACTCCGTGAGCGGATGGCCCCTCCCCAGCCGCCAGCCCTTCAGGGAGTTGGGTGCTATTTCTAGAGCCAGAACAGCTGTCGTCTCGAGATAGCACACCACGGTTCAGAGCAAAGGCACGGAAATCAGAGCCTGGAACTGCAGCTGACAACTCAAAGGACCAGAGTATCATCCCAAAGAGGTACAGAGAGAGGCAAGCCGGTCTCGGCTGTTAACAACTACGGTGCACAGCAGCCCCTTCTGGAGGCTGGAGAGGCCTGGTTGGGGCCTCTGGCTAGACGGACCCTCCATGGGTGCCGGATCCTCACTGGTGGCCCCCAGAGCTGCTTTGAAGTTTCAGAACTGAAAGCTGAAAAGAGGTCCCAAGGGCAGCCCTTGGTAGACTTGAGGTTAATCCCCTCAGGGAGAACGCCTCCCCAGAGGGCCATTCCTGGCATGGTGTAAAGGCTGGAGGCTGAAGCAAAAACTAATGTGGGCACCTACTCCTTCACCACCACCCCACCCCATGGCCAGCAAGCCTAACTGTGGGTCCAGATCCAGGGCTGGACCTTCCTGGCCAAAGCACACAGGCAGCAACCTTATTTTCTGGGCCACATCAGGGAACCCTGAAAAGCTTCCCTTTGTAAAATTAGGCACAACAGCCTGGAACCTCCAAGTCTAAAGTAGCCCTGGTCTTCCTGGTGCTCAGTCTTCCGCACGCACACGGGCCCACAGAGCCTGGTGGGTTTCAACACCTCCCCGACCCCTCCCACCCCACCCTGACCAGACACCCAAACCAAGAGCTAAAACCTCATAACCTCTTCCGGCCTCATCTCCCACTCGGTCTCACCACTTCCACTTCCTGGGTAGCCCAGTGACAGGACTCGGTCTTCTTTCCCCGCCTGGATTAGTCTCTCTGTCACCATCCTCTTCCAGCATCTACCTGGTTGCTATCTATCAGCAACCAGAGCGCAGCCTGCTGGGCGGCTTTCTTCACCTCCCGCCCTCCCTCCCCAGAGTCAGTGCCTGGTGGCTGCCTCCAGGCTCACTACACTGAGTTCGGCGCAGCTCCTCCATCGCCAGCTGCACCCCCTCGATGGACGATGTGCTGAAGATTTATGATCTACTGCTGTGTGCCAGGTGGTGCTTTGGGCCAAGATACAGTGATGACCAAGCCAGATAAAATGCTCACCCTTGTGGCGCTTGTACGAGCAGAGACAGACAAAACACTAATTCAACACAGTGCCAAGTGGCGAGGAGCTGCAGAAAAGCAAAGGAGAAAGGATGGGAGGGTGCGTGGAGGGGGAGGTGGTGGAGGTCAAGGAAGCTTCTCTGAACAGAGGACATGATTAAAGGGGTGGAGTCCTCTGCAGATGTGCAGGAAGAGCCTTCCAGAAAGGCACAGTGAGTTAATGCAACATTCTGAGGATAGAAAATGCCGGCAAGCTGCAGCGACAACAGCCATGTGGCAGCACAGAGGGGGTGTGGGCAGCGAGAGGGAGAGGTCAGAGGTGGGCAGTGCCAGAGGTTGGCCTTGGGTGTCGCCCAAAAAGTCAGACCATTGAAGCTGGGGAATAACAAGATCTGACTGTAAAAAAGCCCCCTGGTTGCTGTAAGGAGAACAGATTGTAAAGAGAGAGAGGAACGGTAGTGGGGGTGGGGAGGAAAATAGGGAAAATAGGGAGACAGGAGACTATGGCAGTATGAGAAGATGGTGGATGGCACCAAGTGGGAACAAAGGAGGGAAGGAGAGTAGAGAGCCAGAAATAGGTTAGGGATAGAACTAGCTCAGATTTGGAAAGAAAGGGAAATCGACGGTAACCCCTACGATTTTAGCTTGGACAGCTAGTTGGGTCACAGAGCCGGGTGAGGAGGTGAACAGGTTTGGATGTGACAGCAAGGCTTATAGGTTCTTAGACATCAATGAGAACACAACAGGGAGGCCATCAGATATACACACCTGCAGCCCAGGGCAGAGTTCAGGGCTAGGCACACATTCTGAGTCAACAGACAAAGGATTCAGTGAGATCTTTGGGTGAGAAATCAGACGGAGGAGAGAAGAGGCCAGAGGACATGCCTGTGGTCAGCTCTGACATTCAGATGGTGGCAGGAGAGAAAGAGCCAACAAAGGAAGCCAAGGAGAGGGAGAAAAACCCCAAAAGCCCAACAACACAGGAGCCCAGCGCAAAGTATTTCCAGGACAGATGGGTCAGCTCTGTCCAGTGTTAATGGAGGTCAGGGAAGAGGTGGACAGAGAAGACTTCACTAACCTAACGACTCAGCGATCATCCATGACCGTGACAAGAGCAGAAACTGCAGACTGAGGAGGTAGAAGTCCCCGGTACGGGTGAGACAGGGCAGGGACATGCTGGAGCCGGTGACCATGGAGGTCTCAGGGTGAAGGCACAAAGTGCAGGGAACCGAATGTTTTGTGTTACCCAACAAAATACAGATGTTAAAATCCACCCGCAATGTGATGAGGCGGGGTCTTCAGGAGGTAATGGTCATGAGGAGGCCCTCAGGGTGTGCACTTCTCCCGGACAAGGCTCTTCAAGTCCCACTGCCCACTAGCCTACAGGGTCTTCCAGGTCATCAATCAAGGGCCTCCCTGGTGGCGCAGGGGGTCGAGTCACAGAAGTACGAAGCATCCGCTGCCACTGCAGCACGAGTTCAATCCCCGGCCAGGGAGGTGACCCTCGTGGCACAGCAGACCACTGCTCCCCTCAGCAGTGTATCTGTCTGTCCTGCTCCCCACTCTGTCTTTGGTGAAATTTCTCACCCCGCACCTCTGGCCTGTACCCCAGTTCTTTTATGCATTGACAAATCATTAAAAAAAAAAAAGGTGTGGACCACACACCTTCAGGCTGCCCCAGGGTACCCTATTTTCTAAGCCCCCCTAAGTTGATTATCAGGTGGCTACTTGGTCCTTCCAGCCCCCAGCTTCAAACCAGCCCTTTTCTTTCCATTCTTCTCCCTCTAAGAAGCTGAGCTGGGGTAAAGAGGGAATGAACCCTGACAGGTACCCGCAATCATATGTTCCAGAAACCAGGTCCTAGAAGGAGCACCTCCTACAGGGCCGTGAGTTGGGGGGGGAAGTATGGCCAGGTTCTAACTGGGAGGTCTATTCTGGGGACCCCAAAAGTGGCTGAGCTAGGCAGGAGTTTCACAGATGAGGAAAGCAAGGCACAGAAAGGTTCGTGCAAACTGTCATTCCCTCCAGAGAGTTCAGACTCACTGATGGGTCACAAAGCCTGGGGGGCCAGGAAAGCTCATGGAGAGACCTCACCTGAGGAATTCCAGGTGCTGACGCCCACCTCGGGCCCACCTCTCAGATAGCCTCTTCTGCCGCCAGGGGCATGGGAGAAGAGGGGGAAGCTGAGCCATCTTTGTTTTGTTTTGTCAGCACCCCCTCTAGAACATTCTGCCAAACCTGACTCCAAATTCTTCCCAGCTGGATGGAGCCCATGAGCTCCATCCTCCCCCACCCACCTTTTTTGGCTCCTTTTCCAAAGAAGTGAAAACTGACCAGGAGAAATAATGCTCAGTAGCCGGCACCCACCAAGCAGGAGTCAGCATCGTGCCACCCTCAACAACTGTCACCACACCAGGAAGTGCACCTTGGAAAGCTCTTTTCCTTAGGGGTGGGTAACCTCACCCTCAAGGGCTCCTCTTTGAAATGCAGACTCCGGAGGGAGGAGCAGGTGGGAGGAGGCTTTTTTCAGAGATAGCAATCTGGGAGACCACTTAGCACAGGGGCTGGGGGAGGGGAGACCTTAAAATCATCTGATAACATGAAGAGGGAAGATGCACATAATCACCTATTTAAATCAGCACGGTCATGAGCTACAGGAGCTGAGGCAGGAACAGGAGGTAAGAGAGAAGATGAGAAAGAACACCAAGGACACCCAGCTGACCCTGGATTATACGTCCACCGTCCACAGCCCAGGAGACAGTGCCCCTGTCTAGCACAGGCCCTAATGCTGGGACTCCAGAGTTGTGCTGTATGGAGTTCTCTGCCTCCCACTACCTGGGCATGGTGACTCAGTTTCCTAGAATGTCCCCATTCCTAAAATGGGGACAATGACTCTACCAGCCACAAAGGTTCGAGGGTGAGGATTAAAGGTAGTGTTAGGGCTGGCGCCCAGCACCTTCTGGCACACAGTGGTCTCCCCTCCACGGAAACGCCTGTAACTTTGACACTGAGTTCCCGGCGCACTTGCAATCTGTACCACACAATTTATTACCCAATTATAGATATCTTGAAACAATTAGGGAACAATTCAATACAGCATAATAAAGTTCCAAATTGAATTCAGTCAAGTTCCTTCCAGCTCTTAAGTACGACAGTTCCAAACCCCAGCCCGTGTGATGCATGCGAGACACGCAAATCACAAGCTGGAGAGAAGGGCTCTGCTCCAGGCCCAGACACCCCCTGGCTCGCTCTCCCAGGGGGTGAAGAATCTCTGGTCAGGGTATGTATTTTGGGGGGCTTTTCCTTTCCTTTTGTGGCTGGTGCTACCCTTCTGCTGGGCACCTTAATCTGGACACCCAGCAGCTGTCCTGGGGGCAACAGTCCACTTGGGGGCCAGAAGCCTGAGTCAGTTCCCTCAAGAAGACGGGTTCCTTAAGTTGTACCCTGATACCAGGAGGGTCAAGGCTATGGAGAGTCAGGAGAAGAGGCCAAAGAAGCCAGCCAACTGCCTGTGGACTATCTGAAGCTACCGGATCTGCAGATCCCACAGTTGCTTCCATGGGGATTCTGCTCAGCTCTGCAGAACATAAGTGTCCTTGGGATTTGTGGGCTACCGGAGCAGACACAAAGGGTTTGTGTGCACGTGCTGGCTAATCTGTCTTCTGTGCACATACAACTTTCATAAGGTAAAGTTAAAGGTACAATCAGGGAAGGCTTCAAGGAGGAGGTGATGTAGGAAGTAGATACTCGTGGGACTACAAGGACTTAGATATGGATCTGGAGTATCTAGTGGGCAGAAAACAAGTGAACTCCTTTGTGTTATGGCTCTGGGTCTAAAAGTGTTGTCCACTAAGTGTCCTCAGGGGACGCAGTACTGGCTGCATCTGCCAGTGCGCAGGGGACTCACTGTCCTCAGACTCCCTATGGCTGGGGTCCTCTTGCTGGAGCATCCAGAGGCAGTGACAAGGATGCCCATTCTGCAGGACCAAGGTCACCATGGATGCTGCAGCCTCTCCCTGGCCTCCTGGACAGGTCACTGGACAGGCAGGCAATTAGGCCAAAGCTATGGGTTGGTCACAGAGCACAAGTACTCTCCTTCCTCTCCCTTCCCAGTGACCCTTCCCAGAACTTTCAGGTGTTTGGGAGTATTTCTCAGTCGAGTTGTTCCAGAATTATATCATCTGTCTTCATTGTCTTCTCTTTATTAGTAATGTATTACTTCAGTGCCTTCTTTACTTTTCAGCATCTCCTCACCAGTCTCCCTTTCCCACCCTGCTACCCAGAACTCTCAGACTCCCCATTCCTGAGGCTTCTCAAGAGAAAAACTCCAATCATCCCAATCTCAGATTGAGCTTTTGATTCCCAACTATTTCCTCCTTCAGGGGGTTAATTTCCAAAGATAGTGTGGGCAGAAGACAAGGTTGAATGCAAAGGAAGAAATTTCTAAGGGAGAAATCAGAGACAGTAACACTTGATTTCTTAGCAAAGGCCTGTAATATGATACTGCTTCAATCACTCTTTCATCCAATGAATATTTGTTGAGCACCTACTGTGTGCCGGTGCCATGCTGCACGCAGAGAATGTGAAGATGGAGAAGCACCAGCACTATCTTAGAGGGGGAGATAGAAACATCAGCACCTCATTTGAACACGAGCCTGTATTCAAAGACCTTCTGCTTGTTCAAAGTACCCACTTAGCCGATTAAAAATTAGTTTTATCTGCTCATTAAAGCAGTTCCCCTGAGGACACTTAGTGGACAACACTTTTAGACCTAAACTTGGAATTAATAAAGCTATACGTCAGTATGTATTTTAAAACTCACACACTTTCCATTCTGGCTTGGACGTCCCCCAACGGGAAGCTCCACCTACGGTTTTATGAGCACTACTGGCCTGAATTCCCTCTGCGGCGCTCTTTGAGTTTTCCAGACCAGTTATTTGGAGCTGCTCCTTCTCCTCGTGACTCCTAGCAGAGTATACAATTTATGAGTCATTTGCTTTTTTCTGCCCCTCGTTGCCCTCCAGTTATACATGGTGCCTCCTGATTTCCCTCCCAACCCGGTTAATAATAAATGGCAGCAGACTGTCCCACACGTCTACACAGCACACGACTATAGATAGCAAAATATGCCATGCACTGAATTATTCAATAGCTGGATGATACCGCGAAGTTCATCACAGATGCCAGGCACCGAGACTTGTTAATTGGGATGATGTACTTTCCCTTTCCAGAGCACTTTCACTGGTGTCCTCGTGAGGTCCTCCCCAAGCCTACAGCCCTGCTGCCAGGAGCTGTCCCAGCCATTTCAGAGGGCAGAAGCTGCTCCTACAAGCAAGTAAAAAGCTTGTACCATTCGAGTCACTTACGTGAGGCATTATTTCCATGCGTAGACTCCTACATACCTACTGTGGTTTCTCACACAGGTAGGTACATCTGGGGTTGATCAGGAATTGGGATTTGAAATTGGAGCTGTCCCCCAAAATTTGGGCTGTGTGGTCATCACATTTTATTCTGTGACTAAGGGAGTTCTCAGTCAAATGGCAGCTCTCCAGGAGGAAATCAATTCAAATTGGTGGTGGTGCTGAGCAAAGGGCACCTTAACTCCAAACATGCTGACAGAGGCCAGCAAGTCCCTACTTCTGAAGGGTCCCCCGTTAGGGAGAGAGAAGCTGACGAGTCACAAGTCACGAGTCATGGAGAGAAAGCAAAGGGGAGGGGACAAGATGAAGTAGGAAAGAAGGGAAGGAGGGAGGCAGGGACTAGGCGTAGAGGACAGTGGCCTAGGAAGGTAGCAGGAAGGAAGAGCAGAGAGAACAGGTAGGGTCAGAGGCACAGACGCAGTCGGCAGTAAGAAAGGCTGGAAGCAGACTTGCGAGTAGGAGCAGCTTCTGCCCTCTGAAATGGCTGGGACAGCTCCTGGCAGCAGGCTGCAGGCTTGGGGAGGACCTCACGAGGACACCAGTGAAAGTGCTCTGGACAGGGAAAGCACATCATCCCAGCTAACATCATGGAAGCATGATGGTTTCACCACCGCCCAGGAGCATCTGCCCAGAAATGGCTCCCCAGTGACCTGTCTGCCCTTGCTCAGTTGATTCACATTTTCTAGCCAAAACTTGCCCTCCACGGTAGGGGCAGACACTGCTGAGTCACCTAGACCATCCCCATGTGGGTGCTGGGGTTGCAACAAAAGGCAAACACTGGAGGCTCGACAATCTAGAAGGGCCACCCTGGGTGGCATACTGGAGGTGGTGCAGCTGGCCAGGGCCTCCAGCATATATACATGGAAAGGAGTGGGATCCTAAAAGGCCAGAATAAGACCCCAACTCCAGAGCCAATGAGCAGCCGCCCCCACACCCTGTCCATGCACATCCCTGCTTTCTGACAATGGAACCACATCCTTACTTTTCCATGTTTTGAATAAAACATATATTGCACTGAAAACACACCACTTCTCCTCTGCAAGAATTTAATATTTTAGTGTCAAAATGGGCAGCAACAAATACTAAAGCCTCTTTCTCAAGGTAACAGATTTCAGAGTTGGCCCATACTTAAAAATGCAAAAATGAAGGAACCAGACAACATGGTTGGCCCCATGGGCAGGCCCTGGCCATGCCCAGCTCCAAGCAGAGAGAATATCCTGCCTTGTCAGAAAATATTGCCCACAGTGCCTCCCTATAATGAGTGGGCCCTCCTGAGAATATTCCATTTCATTTTCATTCATTCAGTGAACATTTACTTAACTCCTCCTGAATATACAGTGTCCTTAACTGCTGATTTGAGCTCCAAACACTCAGCAGATCAAGAAGAAATAACCACATAATGGTGTGTGTGAACATCACATCCCAGCGCCATCTTGGTGGAAGTGGTCCCCAGCCAAGGCCGCCTTACCTGTGGGCAGGGAGAGACTGCCTGTACACTAGGGTGCAGAGGACAGGGATTCCATGTCTGACACCAACCCCCAAGGCCACCGACCCACACACCCACAGAGTTTGAGACTGGCACCTGAAGTCCTTGCATCAGGGACAGACAGAGCTGCTGCCCCACCTCAAATGGAGCCTGAGACCCAGACTCCCTTCCTAAACCGCCGCCCCTCTGCTCCAGAAAGGGACCAGCGAGTCCCTCCTTTGCTGTGCCTGGAACTATCCCTCGCCCCCTCATTCACATCACAGGCAACAAGGCAGGATCACAAAATACAGTGAGCTTGGAACCAAGTCTGCTTCTTCCCTGGGGGTCGCTTTGGGCTGGGCCATGAGGCAGGGGCTGGAGGGTCAACTCCCAGAGGCCCCCCCGTCCCTGGTCATTCGCTGCGGTCTGTACCTGGCGCTGGAGTCACTGCCGCTCTGCACTGCTGGGTCATCCGTGACATTAAAGAGCCCCGTCCAATTGGCCAACTGGTCACCACTCTGCCACCCAAACTGGAGGCCTCTGGCAAGAGAATGAGGCAGTTGGTACTCACGCTCACAGGCTGGGTGAAGCCCGTCTACGGCGCCACATCTGTCACTGCGCCAAGTGACACGCCGCCTCAGCTGTGCACTCAGTGCAGAAGAGGGTAGCTTCCAAGCAGGAGGAGTGTGATGATGGACGTGGCGCTTTGCAGCGGTCTCTGCATGTCCACACCCTTCCCAGTCACCTTTGCTGGCAGGGCCAGGTCACACACTGCGCAGACAGGAACACTGACGCTCAGCGAGGTCAAGGCCCCAGAGCTCTCCAGCACCCAGGGGCTGCAGAGCCCCTGCTCCTGGAGACCACACCACAGGCTTCATTCACCAGCATGTGGCCAGCCTCACAGGCCAGACGCTCTGCAAAGCTCTTAGAGGAATGTCGGTTCCAGCATAAGGACACTCCTGGAGTGAGATGACGGACTCAGCACACAGGTCATCCTGCTCCCCCCAAACCGGCTGAACTGACAGCGAAGGGGAAGATGAAGGCAAGAGAGGGGGCTGGGGGCAACATTTTGAAGATTAAAAGGCAGGTGGATCACTGCCTTAGACCAGAGTGGGACCCTAACTGTCTATAAGAAGCAAATCTATTTTCCATGCCCACACAGGAAGGCTCAGAAATTGGGGCCCACTGGGGCCACTGAAGGTGGGAGTACAAAATGGAGCTGAAAGCAGGACTGATTTAAGTTTATATACGTTAGACATTGCTCTCAACACACACATACACACACACACACACACGAGGCCCCCTGCCCTAATCCGCACGCCGGCACTCGCCTGCCCACCCACCCCACAGGTGTCAGAAGGTGTGTTCTCTGGAGTCGAGCCGGAGAGCTCGGCACTGCTTTCCTCATATGGTTGTGCCCCGTTATCTTACAATAGAATGTTCCTATTTAGTATAATTTGAAGGGCTATTTTTAGGGTCTTGGAACGCTGTTACCATTCATTTATATGGAAAATTTTGAGCATTCCCAAAATAACCAAAAGGAAAGTTCTAATATCAGGGAAACCTCTGCACAGAGACACTAGATTGAAAACAGCTGGAAGTGGCACCTGGCTTCAAAATGCTGTACCCCCCATCTCCAGCCCGCCCCACAGGGTGGCTCAGGATGGGTTCCTCAGGGAGAACCTGAACAGGCCAAGAACAGCCCTTTGCTCTGGAGGAAAGGGCTGGCGCCACCCAGTCACCTCGTACAGGGTTCCTCAACCTGCCACCGCTGACAGTGGAACTGGACAGCTCTCTGTTGTGAGAAAGTGCTGCGTACAGCGGGGTGTTGGGCATCACCCCTGGTCTTCACTTTCCAAGTGCCCACCTCAGCCCTCACCTTCCACCCCGCTGTCGTAATCATCAAAAATGTCTCCAGATATTGCCAAGTGCCCCCGGGCAAAGTTGTCCTGAGTGCCAATCACATGGTAAGACACTGCCCACCGCACAGAGCTCCAAAGACCTAGAGAATGGCTTGTCTTTAAATATGAACAGGCCATCAAAGGCACCAGCACATGAGACGAGATTTAACCTGAGCATAGAGAATAAAAGAAACAAAAATAAAACTCTTATACAGCCCTTCAAAATAAAGCCTTTTAAGACACGCCTCTGTGATGAGGGAGCAGACAGTGGTGTGGGCGCTGCGTCTGGTCCACCCAGCTGAGCACTGGTGAGCTGGGGGACCCCAGCCAAGTATCCAGGACGTGTGTTCCTGGCTTCAGGTTCGGATGTCTCAGGTGTCCCCGAGTCCTTGGTGGAAATATCTCGAAGCTGAGCCATCTCCTATGCCCACTTCCTGGGAAGTCTAGGTGGCCCATGAGCTGCTGAGCCTGGTTTCCAGCAAACTCTGTGCTGAGGACACCCCCAGGACCCGATAGCAGAAGGTGCATATATGGGTGCTCAGCTGTGCTCTGCTGAGGGCCTGCTGATGTTCTTCTCGTGCTCTCCATCTCCGTGGCAGAGGATAGCTCAGCCTCCACAACAAATGAAGACAGGAGAGCAGGACCCACCCTGAGGAGAGGAACTGGGGCAGCTCCCAGAACAGAGCCCGAAGCTTCAGCAATATGACATCTAAGTCTCTAGCTACACATACATTTATATATAAAATATATACCCACATGTGTATATTCCCATATCGTTTATAATATAAATACCACATATTCATTTTTCTATAAAATTATGTTATAGGGCCTCCCTGGTGACGCAAGGGGTTGAGTGCTGCACTGTGGGGCTACTGCAGCCACTGCAGCAGGAGTTCAATCCCCAGCCAGGGAGGGAACCCACATGGCACAGCAGACCTCTCCTGCCTCGCCTACTGCTCCCCTCAGCAGTGTACTTCAGTCATTCTGCTTGTTCTGCTCCCCACTCTGTCTCTGATGAATCCTCTAACCTTTTTTATCTCTGGCCTGTACCCTAACTGTTCTATGCATAAAAAAATCGTGTTATAAGCATAAATCTATCATATTAACTTTAAATAATAAATTTATATTAGAAAATTATTTACTGATTCATTTGAAAGGATTAAATTTCATGTCAAAGAAATCAGCGGAAGTGAATCTGGCTTTGGTTTATTCAGAAGGAAAATACTGAGCACCTCCTATGAACCAGGCCCAGTGCATACAATCCACCTTCACTCTCACAAGTGCAGAATGTGGAAAGCCTCATTATCTCCACTTAAAGATGAGGAAGACTGCAGCTCAAAGAAAGTCTTGGCAACGTGCCCAAGGTCATAAGTCTACAAGTGACCAAGCTGAGCCAAACCCAGTTCTCTGACTCTAAGAAACTGCACTAAAACCCTTTATCAGGCCTTCTGCAGACCAACAAAGCAATGTTTCTGCTTGCGAGTTTGAAATTAGCTGGTGTGCAAGCATATTCAAGCAATTCCCCACCCAGCCCACCCACAGTGAGACTCCTGGTGTCCCTTCCCCCGTGGCTGGGAAGTGAGACACTACTGAGCTGACATTCGTGACACTATCTTAGGAGGAAATCTGATGACATAAAAAGGTGTGTGCACGCAACATTACTGACAAGGGACTTATCACACAGATCCACAAAGAACTAACCAGACTAAACAAAAACAAAGTGAACAACCCAGTCAAAAAATGGGCAAAATTGCTAAAAAGGCAATTCTCCAAAGAGGAAATGCAAATGGACATATGAAAAAATACTCAACTTCTCTTGTCATCAGAGAAATGCATATCAAAACCACTATGAGATACCAACTCACACCAGTGAGAATGGCACATATCAAAAAAAGTAGAACAACAAATGTTGGCGAGGATGTGGAGAAAAAGGAACTCTCTTACACTGCTGGTGGGAATGCAAGCTGGTCCAACCATTATGGAAAGCAGTATGGCGG